>ML807223.1:81976-100521 GCA_009831015.1 Picea engelmannii
GAACTCAAAAAAAAATCTTCCTTAGGTTTTTATGCCCCAGGGAGGAATTGGCCAAGAGTCCCCGAAATGGTTTGGGATGCGACTTGCAACTGGGCATAAAATGAAAATTGATACTCGTATTGTGGAACCGTCGACTCCATTGGTTTCTTGGCATACAATTTCAGCTAGATCACTCCTCACTCCCAGTTCCCATGCCTCGGAGGTTGCTTTATTCTTCGATTTCGAGAACTAGGGTTTCACCCAGTAAGAAGCAATACAACATTTCAATTAAGGAGTCCAATTTATGAAATCTTTCCTTGGGAGTGTATGGACAATGTGGTCACCTAGTCCATGCCTAAAAAAAAATTTAGCATCTGACGGAACTCAAAAATGTTTCTTTGTTAGGTTTCTATGACCCAAGGAGGAATTGGCCAAGAGTCCCTAAAATGGTTTGGGATATGGCTTGCAACTGCGCATAAAATGAAAAATGAGACTCGTATTGTGGAACCATTGACTCCATTGGTTTCATGGCATATTATTTCAACTAGAGCACCCCTCACTCCTAGGTTCCATGCCTAAGAGGTTTCTTTATTCATCGATTTCGAGAACTAGGGTTTCACCCAGTAAGAAGCAATGCAACATTTGGATTAAGGGGTCCAATTTATGAAACTATGCCTCAAGAGAGGATGGACAATGTGTTCACCTATTCCATGCCTAAACAAGCTTGCAACATCTCACATAACTCAAAAAAAAAATCTCTGTTAGGTTTTTATGCGTCAAGGAGGTATTGGCCACGAGTCCTTGAAATGGTTTGGGATGCGGCTTGAAACTACGCATAAAATGAAAACCGAGACTCAGATTGAAGAACCATCAAGTCTATTGGATTCTCTGCATACAATTTCATCTAGAACACCCCTCACTCCCAGGTTCCATGCCTTGGAATTTTCTTTACTCATCGATTTTGAGAACTAGGGTTTTTCTCAGTTAGAAGCAATGTAACATTTGGATTAAAGGGTCCAATTTATGAAACTGTGCCTTGGGAGCAGATGGAAAAAGTGGTCACTTAGACCATGCATAAAAAAGCTTGCAACATCTCACGGTACTCAGAATGATGCTATGTTAGGTTTTTATCCCCCACGGAGGTATTGTCCAAGAGTCCCTGAAATGGTTTGGGGTGTGAATTGAAATTGGGCATAAAATAAAAATGGAAACTCGGATTGAGGAACTGAGACATCCCCTTTATTAATGTAACATTAATAAATGAATGAAAGGGGCTAGTACAAGTGGTATCGAATGTTGGTTGGAGGGTTATATGGGTAGCCCTTCATTCACTTGTCTAATTTCATGTATGTCTGAAGTGGAAACCCTAGCTATGACTAAGAAGGCACTAGCAAGTAAACACATCATAGGGATGTATATATTCAACCAACCCTATTTTTAATTAAAAGGATCATAGTGTGGGGATCACTATCCATCTTATATAACAAGAAATAAGCAACACGGAAAAAGGGGGGGAGAGACCTTTCAAAATAAATCCATAGATTCACTCCCTTCCCCGACAAGGTCGGATCACCACCCTCCACCTCTCTCGACAGTCGGAAAGTATATGGGGTTGTGTGATCCCTTATCCATTCCTTACAAACTGAATTGAACCTACTTCACACCCCAACTAATTCCCATCAATCGATCAATCAGTCTGGACTGAAACTCTAGCCAAGGCTAATTGACTAAAAAATTCCATTTCTTCCAGTCATTCTTGATATATGTAATTACATTGTATTATATATGTAATTACCCTAAGGATTCATAACTCTCTAGTTATGCCTATAAGGGGGTATATGAGGTAAGGTTCTTAAGCCTTAAGAGATTATAGTATTCACTTCTCAATATCTAAAATAACAATTGATCAAAATATGATCTATTAGAGGACCTGTAGATTTGGTTCGACCAAGTGGATATCCATGGTAGACTACTTAGACGATACATTAGAGGACTGCTAGATTTGGTGTAACCAAGTGGATATCCACCACTTCCTTGACACCATATCTACAAATATAGACAAGGAGGGATTTATAGTTGAACTATAAAAGGGTCAAATCGAATGTTGAGATGTTGATATGAAACCCCCCCCCCCCTCCAAAGAGAAAAAGATGGCTATAGTCACATCATCAAGGCTATGGTTTCAAGTGATACACGAGGAAGTATCTAGATCATGTTCCTTGGGATATTAGTTGGGTCGACGAAGGAAAAACCTGCATATAGAACCCCTAAGAAAAATAACTATGTCATAGAAAGTTACTTCCCATGCACTTATATCGATTAACTCAATGCCTTAGGATTTGACATCTAGTGCATTTTGTTTAAGGTATTATGGATAAAGTTTCGATGACTATCATAATCAAGATCAAGGTTTTTTTGGTAGGTGCTTAATGAGCGACCTCATGAGTGACTTTTCCTCTTGTGAACCCAGAGCCTTATCTTAAGAATCTTTGGGACCCCGAGGAATAAGGAACCCCTGAAAGCACAAAAAGTGTATCAAACATTATACAAATGTCATTAATATTTTTCTCAGTGACAATATGAAACTTAATGAAATCATGGAAATGGAGGATTTTGTGCTTGTTGGTATATTTGCAAGAAACATATTGGGAGGAGACTCTCTAAAAGTATGAACTTTAGAAAGTTTTGGTGTTCATCTCGGATACAATATGCATAGTATGGTTCTAGTGAAGTGTTGGTTGGATTGGAATTTCAAAACAATAGAAGATGAAAACTTGATCCTTTATAAGAGATGGAAACGGGGCTCTTAAGCTCTATTTCTTAAGAAATAGCACATATATTTCAACAATATTCCAACCCATCTTGATTTCACTCTAGTATAGGTTAGAATGCGAGGGATTCCTCGGATTCTCTGGTTAGAGGAAATTTTCAAGGAAATTGGGAGCTCAGTGGGCCTCTGCTATGAAGTGGACAATTCCTTTTGAGGCTCTAGATACATGGGGATGTCTAGTGTGTTTTTTAGTCTCAATTTGCCCAAGGAATTGGATGAATCCATAAAACAGAAAATTTTAGGGGCGAAATTTTACCCTTGAGTGAAATTTAGGGGTTGAAAATTAAAATGGGCGAATTTTTTACAATGGAAGACATTTTAAGATTTATCCCAACAAATATAATTATGTGTGAAATTAAAGAGTATTTATCCCATGCATTTATAGAGAAAGCAAACCCTACTACAAAATTTTGGCCTTCAATTCCTTATCCTGCAACCATTATTCACCCATAAATTTTTGAAATAAATGGAGACTCTAACAGAATCACCCTCAAAGTTTGAAATATCTCGAGAGTTTGTAGAATTTGCCTTCAAATTTTGAAATAATGAGAGATTTTTCCTAATTCGCCCACAAATTTTGGAGAGTTTTCCAGATTCACTTATAATTTATGGAGTTTTCCAGTTTCGTGCAAAATTTTGGAGAGTTTACCGGATTCGTGTAGAACTTGTGTGGCATTTGTTTTAAGATTCTTATTTTTCGTTATGTTGGTATTAGCCAAATTAAATTATTACAAAGTGAGAGGTTGTCTAAAGTAGCATGATGCTCTTCGGTTTTAGTCTTTTCTCACTGGGAGATATTTATTTTTGATTACTTGTGTTTGTTACATTGTAAAACAATGCATGTATTATTAGTATAAAGATATTAAAACTAATAATTTCTTAAATAAGTCATTCTAACATTAATATTAGCTTGTGCTTGAGCATTGGTTTTCCCACAAAGAAAAGTTTTTGTGTTTTCCATTCTAGCCAGAGTGGGGACTTTTTTTGGTCTATTCTAGGAATTACAATGTAGATCCATATTCAAAATAGTTCTATTAAAAAATATCCATTTGTTTTCTATTCTATTTTTATTTCTGTTTTTGTTTATAGTTCTATTCACAACAAAATTTAGTGGGGTTTTTAGTAGATCTCATTATTTATGGCTATATATTTGAGCACCCTTGAATCTGAGCTCCACCTCCTCACCACCTCCTCTACCATTTTTGAATTTAATCTTGATTATGTTCCCTCTTTGGAGATCTTGAATTTGGAAGAGCACTCATCGCATTAGCCTCTAGCATGGTATGATAAATGATAACTCGACATAACAATTCTATGTGGAATTGTGCTAAGGATAACAAGATATTATGATTTCAAGTTATAAAAACTATAAGGATTTCAAGTTTTCCTTTTTAATCCCCTATTATAGGCTAGGAAAAAAAAACTCTACAAAGATATTGCAAACTTGGGTTTTTGTGTGTTTCTTATTTTTAAATTTGTTGGATATGTATCATGTAAGTTTGAAATTCCAATCAATTTCAAATGTTGCAAAGGTTGATATCTTGATAGAAAATACTAGACCTAGCTATGTTTAGGGACATCAAGAAAAGGGATTTTTATTCCAATTTATTCCTTTGTGTAATGGTTGAGGTGGAAAGGTAGTGATTTTGAATAGTCTATGATTAATTCTCTCTTAGGAATGTTCCCCAACTATCTCTAGATCCATGTCAATGCAAAATGGGTATCCAGAGAAGAATGTTACATGAGTAAAAAATCCTCAACGTCAGCCTCCTCCAACCAAACCACCACAACACTCTCATTTATGTGCACCAATGAAAGAATGCAACATGTAATGCCCCCCTCAAGTTCCAAGGGTTAGTGCTCCTTGTATCCTCTCATTTCCACTAATGAGAAAGATAAAAGGGAAATTCCCTTGCACCCACAAAACCTCTACAACATTTGACACATAAAATTCATGTTGCATGTGACAAGTTCCAACCTACACACACACTTTCACAATCTATGTATGCACCCTTTAGAAACCTAGTCATGACCACCTCATCCTCCCAAGCATGCCCACCTAAGTGACCTATACATGATAGGAATGATGATCATCACAAGGACCATTACATCTATGCACCAACAGTTTAGCTCACCCAATGCACTAGGAGATGAATAGTATTAGACAACAACATAACTTACCTATCTTTAGTAACCGAGCAGACATTCTTGTAACTTCCTATAATTTCTATGCATAGTATGCATGATATGAAGAATAATTGTAAAATATATTTTATTTTTCTTTCTCTATTTCACATAGAATTGTACATAACATGTATAGTAATAAAATCATTGTTATGTTCTAAATTATTATGTGTATTCATTATATGCTTTGTAGAAATTTCACATCATGATAACAAATCTGCGCTCAAAGAATTATATCTTACCACTGAAAATAAAATGTTAGGAAACCACCTATGAATACTTCGAATTGGGAACTTCCAAAACAATGGATTGAAGATTCAAGGGTGTACACACTACATATTAGAGGATTCAATCTAGAAAGAAACCAACCAGATAGTAGATATACAAAAAGAGAGATATAGAAATCAAATCAACAAACTAAAATTTTGTAGCAATCATCACATTTCTTTCTATTATAATAAAAGAAAGATTAGATCAATTCTAATCTACTCACACAACAACGCCTCACAAACTCACATTGCCGGCCAATTAGGTTTATTCACAAACATGGATCTATTGTTTCATACAACAAACAATGCCTTCTTGGTTTCGATGTTTAGAAATATGTTGTAACTAGTTATAAATCTCCAACATCTTCACCAACGGATTAGGTTGAAAAGAAGGATAGTGAAAATAATGAAAAATCCATGAATTCCATCTTGTGCGGTCTTTTAGAATCGAAGTTTATTCGCATCATAACACCCATGTAAATATAAAAATATAAAACTAGTATAGATCTATATTAACTCTGGATTTACTAAGAATTGAGAGGAATCAAAAATATTTGAGTGCAAACCTTAATTCTCAACTCTTAAAGTATTTTCCTGAAAAATTGGACAATAAGATTTTGGTTGGCCTTATCATGCCACTTCGATTGAAGGGTTTAGATAAAGAGTTGATTGTTTATGTGTTTCTTGCATACCTAGTTTATCAAATTCATTAAATGAAGAGATTTGATGTCTCAAAAATTGTCCATTGTGTCAGGTTTCCTCGATCCTGTGCCTTTCCTACATAAATAGTATTGGGAATAAATCCAACACCTCAGGTTGAAAACTTCTTCTAAAAAGGTCCAAACATACTAACATAATATATATTGAATGTATGAAAAGTTGGATCTATTGACCTCAATGGTTAGAAATTAATTTGTAACCATCTAATGTTTTCCTTCTTATTTTCTTCTTTTCTATCTTGACCTCACAGATCTAAGGTTGAATATGCTAAATACCTAGACATTGGTAAAGAGTGACTTGCATTTCGACATCGCCTTAGGGAATTCCATGTATTGTCCACCAAATGATAAGAATAGTTTCCTTCATTAAAGCTACCGACTCATCTTAGGATCCATCAACTATTGATTCTTCTCTCCTAATAACAAGTAAAACAACTTATACTTTTTCCATATGAATGAAAAATAAAGATTATAAAATATGTGAGTATGTGGTGCTAAAATTTATGGTTTTGTTCATATGAAACTAGTGTATTGGATAAAAATAATAATATCATAATTGTTGTTCAACAAGGATGAACTACAAATCCATTTGACTTCAGAGAAGAACTTCTAATCCCTATGAAAGTAGAAAATCGAGGACTTATGTATGTTGTTAGGCCTATATATTATATGAATTTTCTCTAGGGATTGGTTATGATGATTAATATCTTAGGCTTGTCACAGGAGATCATAATGTATGCAACAAAATTTACTCCAACAATTTACGATATTAATTATCCTTCCATATTAGTCTTAGAATTCAATTACAACAGTTCAGTCATCCAAAACAATGACAAATTTAGGAATCACAATAGTATCTATACTATGAGGATTTGTCCACCTAAGGACTAAGTGTGTAGGTTGTTCCAAGTGTCCTGGCATTTAAATTCTATGAACAAAACATGTATTTCATGGTTCATCTCAAAAAGGTTGTCCAAACTTGGGGATATGTATTTCGATCATCGTCTTTGGTGAATGGAAATCAAAGAGTAAGAATCCCTTTAGTAGTGGGTTCATTAATCTATTAATACTTGTATGGAATGTAGACGAAATTTATTTGAATTTATCATAGAGTAATATGGAATACTGAGATAATTAATTGCTAAGGAAGATGCACCATTATTGTTACCTTTTACATATGTATTGATCACTTATAACTTCTCATGGATCTCCAATGAGCAATTTGGAATTGCAAAATAGAAATTCATGGACGTGTTTAAGTAGAGAGAATGAAGGTCGAGAACTTTGTGGTTTGGAGAATCTAAATTGAAATATATTTGTCAAAATATTTGATGAAGTAGGATAAAATGGTGTTAAAATACATAGAATGCTTCTTCCTAGATAACATATTTGAGCATGAAAAAATTATTATAGGATTAATTTTCCAAAAAATAGTAAATTATTGACACGGTGTACCTTTATATATGCTCAATTGAATGGAAATTGAGAAAATTACAAAGAATATACAACTTCTCCAAATCATTTTTCCTTCCTCTAAAGTATTATGCAACTTCTCCATAGTCAAACTATTAATCTTGGTACTTTACTATTTTGTATAGTTTTTTTGTTTGTGTTTCCAATATTCAATTTAAAAAACATTGTATCTTATGTTTGTAAGGCCAATTTATTTTCATGCAGGAATATACTTGACATTGAATTATGTTTGGTCAAAATTCATGTCAAGCAAGATGTTTTTAGCTATCCAAAATTAAGTTTTCAGTTATCCCAAATTGTATTTGGAGAATTTGGCATTCCATGGGAGGGCATTGACATCTAATCAACATGGGGCTACTTGGATCTCTTACATAGAGGCTTGTACTTGGCTTATGCTAGCTTGGGTTGAGGGAGTGGACTTGTAGGTGGGTGGACCCAGAAATGGCACATTGACTTGAAGAGGCATTGGATGATTGGATCCCTTGGAGGAGGAGTGTTGGACCTTGGATGAGGAGTGCTCTTGTATTAGAGATTTTATTGTGGATCCTCATCACTTTGGAGCTTGACATAAGTCACATGTAGGATGAGTTATTCACATGTGTGGGCTTACTTGTTTGTAGTAGGTTGGTTGTAAGGTTTTAGGCCCACTTCCGTATTGTTGGCCTTCATTACCTCTCTATATGTAAAGGAATGAAATATATCTTTCATAATTTTCATCATAATTGTGATATTTTCTTTTTACTTGTCTTCTTGGTGTAAGACACTGGTGTTCATGAGGAAAACCTAGGAGAAGTTATGATGTTTAAAGAACATATCCATTGTTGGTAGCTTGCTCTTGTAAGATGCTTGGGTTTGTTCTTGTGAGTTAAACATTGGATATGATGAAATCATTGATAATCTTATGCTTATTCATATTTACAATTGTAGGAGGAGCAACATTAGTCTCTTTTTATCCTTTATTCATTCTATTTTTTACTTTTTCACTCGTTTCAGGCACTAAGGTTTCTTAAGCATTCTTGAAGTCTAGGGTGTCAGGGTTTCTACTCTAAGGAGGTAAGGAGTTAGGTTTTCATGACAAACCCTAGGGTTGTACCTAATGAGGAGGAAGATAAAAGGAGATGCCTTGCATGAGGCTAAGGATGACTTGTTAGTGTGATCTTATCTTATTGGAGTATCTTCGTTGGAGCTAGGGTTTTTGTGTTTTTACATGGCTAGGGTTTTGGAGAGCTTGAAGGGTTGTACTAGCCTATAGTAAGAAGCAAAAAGTGTGTACTTGAACTTTGTCTCTTGTACATATATATGAATTTTTCTTGGGAGAATTTATAATACCCTTTGAAAGGTAGTGTCTACTTCATTTATTGTTTATTTTTCATTTTAGGATCAATTCAGAATGTGTAAGATGACTCTCAATATTAGAGGGTGTGACACATTGGAATGAGCTTCCAATTTTTCTCTTCGAAAGATTAGGTTACAAATTCTTATGGAGGAAGCCAATCTTTGAGAGAATGTCATGAAAGTGGTTATGAAACTTGTCAATCCAACATAATTATATGTTCACCATAACAAGGCCAAGTAAAAGTGATTCATCATTGATTCAATGAAGGATCATTCCATCTCTCATATTACAAAGAGGATGACATGTAAGGACATGTTTGGATCTTTGATTGAGTTATTTTAAATCTCTTGTATTTTTCAATAGATTCTCTTGTGAAACATAAAAAATCAATATAAATTCAGACAAGAGTGCCCATAAAGGGAGGGAATAGATCTTAGTGAGAGGAGTTGAGGGTTCGAAGCAAGTAAAATAATACTAAACTAAAAGAAGCAATTAAATTTATATAAAAATGTAAAGTGTTTGAATGTGAAAATTCATGAGATTTTGAAAAAAACACCCTATCATGTGGGTGGTGTGATAGGTTCGATAGGAAGCAATCACACATGAGACCGATCAAGGAGGCTCGAGACTATTGAGAGTCAAGTCTATTTATAATGAACAAGGATAAATCAAGTCGAGGGGAACTCCACTAGACTAATTTAATGAAATGGATATGGCCTGCATATCAAACTAGGTAGTCAATGTCAACACTCTTTGTTAACCTTTTGTGCTACCCTATGATAAAGGTCTATGGTGAGACTAGCATTGAAATGACTAGTTTAATGAAACAAGTCAATGTTGGTAACGGCCAAGTGTAAAGGAGGAGACCAATTAACAAAATTAAATTCAAGTTGAAAAAGAGATGGGAATGAATAAAAAACCACCATACAAGGTTAGAGCACCTTCAAAAAACCATCATAGGGTAGAGTAACATGAAAGTTCGGGTTTTTTGTGCTCCATTTTGCCCCCACATTGAAAAACAAAATTTCCTTATATAATCAAAGCACGGTTACCACCATTTTTAACTATTCACATCCAATTCATGATCCAAGGGAGAGAAGGCCCTATGAATGTTGGATGAGAATCCAACTTATCTAAATAGTAGGAAAATATAAATAAATTAAATGGAAGGGGCACAACCCTGCAAAGAAAACTATGTTTGTTATCAAGAGCCACAAAACAAGGGTTAGTATTTCCAAAATCCATAAATTGCAAGGAACATTCCACAAGTTCATAAAATTCAAAGGAAATAAAGGGCAAGGATGCCCAAACAGGGAGCCATTGACAAAAACTAGGGAAAAAACAAGGTAAGAGATACTTTAGTACTATTGATACCTCATTCTCCATCCAGATTACAAAGTCGGTCCATTTTTTGTTTTGTAACATTTATTTTTCAAAATGTGTAGGATGTCGACCATATTTGTCCTCCTATCAAAACATGGCACGTGGACTAGTTAAACTAATAAATATGTAATCATTACTTTTTTCCAAGAAAAAAAAAACATATACCATTTCACATGATAAATATACTTACAAACATGCAGATTGAGGTCTATAGACATTTTTGGCCACTGTGATGTGTGGCACAGAGTTTTGCAAGCCTAGCTTTGGAGGCCTTGTCCTAAAACATACACTAAGTCAATTTAACTATGCACAAATAAAATATAAAAATCGTTTAATAAATTTGATATAATATTATTAGAAAATTCAAATATCTGGGTACTCTCCTCACCACACTTCCTTCATGCATCCAACTTCTCGTATGATTTTACAATTTCTTTCCATACTTTTAAACTGACATCAATTGACCTTTTTTTTAGCCTTTGCTCGAGCGAGAGTTTTTTTGTCTTCTTTGTTTGGTTGCACCTGAATCTCTTACAATTTTGATACATTTGTCTTTTCACCTTTTTTACTAACCAACCTATGCCAAATTCAGACTCCATGTCATGAATTATAGCTTTCTGCAGGTGCATTAGTATCTTTCAGAACGACAAATGGAGAAGATCTTTGAACCGTTGAAGGCATGATTCCTTCAATTTGTTCGCAAAAACCTTCCTAGCATCTGACATTCAGATTTCACTTGAAACCATGTCGTATTCTATCATTGTATCATAGGTACCAATGCAAGATCCAAAACATGGCGTGGTGGAAGAAGTTTGGGTACTAGGAGTGGCTTTGGCATTGGAGGTCTTCACTCTCTGTTCCAAATTATTAGAGGTTATCTTCAATTATTTCCTCCTTGATCTTTTGCTCGATCTAGGAGTGGTTGGGGAATCAATTGATTCCCTTTGATAGGGTTTATTTTCTTGCAATGTTTCAGGGGTGTTAGCGGATCGTTTTTCTATGTATCTTGGAAGCATTTTCAAGTCTACACCGTCAAGTTTTTTAATGGCCTCCATCCCCAATATCTAATCCAATGCCTCTTTCTCCTGGTCAATCTCATGTCCCTAGATATATAAAATATTTTTTTTGTTTTAAATTTTTGAATAAAAAACTAAAAACTAAAACTCAAAAAAAAAATGGAGACAATTAGAAATCTATAAATTGACAATTACTTACCTCATTGTGGCTAGATTATGCTTCCTTCCCTCTACTTGACATTTTAAGCGAGTTGGGGAAAATATTTTATGTCACGATTTGGGAAAGTCAACTTAGCCATGATTTTCGCTAACACCGTTAATATCCCCTACATTGCAGAGTCGATTGTTGTTTCTACTGCTTCATGCCAGTATTTGCAAAGGGAGGATGTAGGGAGAATGGGTAGTGAGATATCTAAGTCTGGGTGGAAAATGTATTTCAATCAGTCTCTAAATAGATGGAGAAACAAAAGCGCAACCAACCAGATTGATATGGAGAAGAAACATCAGAAAAAACTGCAGGATATAGAAAATGTTAAAAGAGACCCAGCGTATTATTATCATGCATCGAGCATTACAGGAAACAAGGATGACTCTTACATGGCCTATGACGCTTCGTTTGGTCCCCAAAAGCTACCTATGCCCCTTCATGTGGAGGACATTCAGTTTCAGCAGGACCAGCAGGTTGTTGGATCGTATTCTTCAAATTCTAGGAGAAACCATGGTGCTCATGGTAAACATGAGGATTTTGATTGAATGGCATCATGTTCCTACGTGGATGTGAATTTCACAAGGAATAAATTCAGGAAAGTGAATAAAACCGAGGGTTTTTCGTTCTGGCCCATGGGATTTTCTTTTTTTTTTTGGTTGAACCACTATTCAGCGCTAAAGTCGGTGCAATCCACATTGAATTTATCATTGAATTTGGGTGTCAACGTAATCTCTTTGGGGTGCAATATCCGGTGCAAAAAGCGCCTAGTGTAGTGCCTAAACTAGGAGACTTAGGGAAAATATTGTGGTTTTATCTACTTGACTATTTACATGAGCATGGGTATGCATGCCTTGTTTTTGTCTACTTGTGAAGATGAAAATTTTTACAAAGAATACATCACCAATAAGGATATACTAACATTAATGAATCACATGAATCATAGAATCATGAGAAATCCTTAAGTTATCTATGAAGAATTAAAGTCAATCCATATAGTTAACCTAAGGGATGATTGCACAACACAACAATTTATTGGTTGTGTTGATTACATGAGTAATCCTTCAATACTCTCATAGGTTCATATACATCATTGATGTGTTAAATTGTATAATCCAATAACTACCACATTGTTTCCATGCAAATTCAAACTTAGGAATGCTTAGTGCATTCCTAAGATACTAGGCTTATCTAAAACAAATACATTGTTTGAGATACTAGGCTTATCTAAAACAAATACATGGACAAACTTGGAAACAACTTCACTTTCCTTCCATGAAATCCCCCAATAAATCTTTAAAATGCATGCATCTTCAATGAGTTAAGAGAGTTCAATAAATGAAATTTTATGTTTCGCAAGTCTATATAGAGATTGTGAGTCCTTTGTTGCAATCATTTCAGTGTAATTCAAAGGTTTCTATACTACTCATTTGTAATCTTCATTGGTTCTTGCATGAAGGAGAGAGTTTCTTCCAATCATTTCCGAAATAAAGAAAAACATTTAAAGAGGAAAGAGTATTTGTGTGTACGTTCATAGAGATGGATTATTTATTTGAGTTCACCTTCTTTTTCTCCACAACAAAATCAATCTTTTCAAGAATCCTATTTGAATGTTTTTATTCTCCTTATCTTTTGATTTACATTGGTTTCATGTTAGGGGATGCAATTGATTTTGCTTTTGTCACCCAAACAATTTGTACTTTTTATTTTATGTTTGCACCAACAATTCCAACATATTCATCGACTATATTTAGTACACCATTGCACAATACATTATAGGAAGGATGAAGGGGAAAACAAGAGGAAGAAGAGGGAGGAAAATAAGAAGAGAAATAAGAAGGAATGAGGAGGAGAAGATAAAGCAGGAAGGAGAAGGATAAGAAAAAAAAACACAAGAAAGAAGAGGGGGAAGAGAAGGAGGAGGGGGTTTAATAAAGGAAGCAGAAAGTGGAGGAGGGGGAAAAGACAAAAGATGAAGGAGGAGGAGGAAAAGAAGAAGAAGAAAGAGAGAGGAAAGCCCCTAGCCATGACAAATCTACCCCTAAAATATCAAACCTCACCCAAAAACCTATAAATATGCAATTAATCCCATAAAACATTAATCTCTAACCACAAAAATCATTCCCCCAATTTATCTAATACAACAAACTCAAAAAAAAAAAAAACATTTAATCCAAAGGGGGACCCAAAATATCTCTATTGGACCTAAATACTCTCTGCAATATGTAGATAGTAAGTCCCCACAATATATAGATAGTGCTCCAACATAACAATCCCACACAAAAAATTCAAAATGAAGCCAAGAAAGTGAATTTAAATTATTTTAAGCCATATATACAAGGGTAGAGTGATGCAAAATAAATTTCCATCCTTATTCCCTTTCTGTCCTTTTTGTGTACTTCTTACATCTCCCTTACATCCTTTTGTGTGTCCTTTTAAGAAGATATAATAAGGACACATTTAAGATGCAATAAGGACACTTCTAAGATGCAATAAGGATGTAATTAGTACACTAAAAATAACACATGGATGCAAAAAAAAAAGATGCCCCAAGGAGACACAAAAGTGACCCTTGTGCATTATTTTCCTCAATTTAAGCATAAGAGGATTTCCAATTAGGATGCAATATGCCACTATTATAGTAGTGGTTTTTTATGAGAAACATGAACACCATCATTACTATCCCTTAGTCACAACGCTAACTAATAAGTTCTTGTGGCTTTCCCTAGCCATTTTTATTTATTTTTGAGACTTGTCCTAACCATTTATTTATTTTTAATAGAGACTTGCCCTAGCCATTTTTTAAACCAAAAGACATGAGGTAAATTGGGTTATTGAAAATAATATGTTGTATTCGTTGTACTTAGGTTCAATTATTACAAAATTGATTGGCTCATCCTCGTAAGAATGACCAAAAATAATAAATCTAAGTGAGTATTAAGCACCATTGAGAAACACCTTATATGCACTCTTATAATGTACAATAATATATACTAGAAACTTGCATTTAAAATGCTCTCTATAATACTTGAATTTTTTCATAAAACTATTATAATTGTTTGTTTCCTCCTTGGGGCAAATTCATTCAAGCATAAGCATCTCACCTTCAAACCTAGATGGCCTCAAAATTTCCCAAATCTAAAATCATGCATCACTTACTCTAGAAGCATCTTTGATCCTAACCAAAAAGCCTTCCTAAAAACCCACATTGATAGCACATTGATAGAGATGAAGCATAGCAGGAAACACATTGCCCAAGTGAGATGAAGTAATGATGATATTGTCTAGATTTGGAAGAAATTACATCAAAACATCATTTTTTGAGTGTACAATATATTTCTTATGGCTAGGAGTGTGTAGTATTGCATGTTATCCCTCATATTATACTTCAATAAATTGTTGAGTGGCTCTAGTGTTGGTGGAGTGGTTATCAAAATTTGGTAGAACCATGCATGTTGGTCATGACCTGTGGAATTGAGCACTAGTGTGCAATTGAAATGAAAGTTAATACTTTGGTTTCCAAGTGAGGGATAAGAGACATGGGAAGAATGGTAGTTTGGTCACTAGGTTCACAAATGTTGTGGGTATGATAATTTGGTGGTTCAATACCAGCAGTTGCATTGAATATATGTGAATATGGTTTATTTATTTTAGTATTCTACCATGGAAAATGTTTCCCTTGATATTATTAAGTAAAATCCATGACAGGTTCAACAGTGTATCATCCGTGTTGTTTACATAAAAATTAGGGTTGATAGATAAACATGGCCTCTGTCCATTTGATATTTTTGTTAATTTTTGCATAGACCCTATATAATTTATTGTATGCTATAAAAGAGTTTGATTTTCATCTACTGGAATGGGAATGTTATGAATAACACTTTATTAAAATATTGTTGAAGTGTGCATAGTACTATGTAATGCATAGGCATTTCAATCCTCATGTATTCATCAAAATATTCTATTTGAGATATTTTGATATTCACAAAATAAGTTAAATCCATATAAGTTGTTCCTTGTAGTAGGTTGTCAAATATTTTTCAATTGCATTCTATTTTGGAATTTGAATGCACCTATTTTATGTATAATGAAGGTTGTATATGGATGAAGATAGTGTTAACTCTTAATGTGTTGTTATGGTGGGATGAATTGATTTGTTTGAATACACACGTAGCTCAAATTTGAATGATATCCCATGATTTGAAGATAGGTATAAGTTTGAGTTTGTTTATCATCAGCTTTTCCTTCAACATGTTTATAGTATTGTAGGCTTGACTTTGAGTGCCTACAACCAAGTTTTATGAATGGAGATTTTTGTAATGAAATGAAAGATGGATTATTTTGAACCCATAGTTGTTGTGATTGTTTCATGAAAGGGAAAGAGATGAAAGGAGTAATGTTGAATGAAATCATGTAAATTGTCTTCTTGCATGTCTCTTTCCCTCATACTATCATCATATTTCTTTCCTCATGTTCTATCGTTTGATCCCAAGCTAATTTTGACTTGTGGCCCTATTTGCCCAAACTTATTAGATGATAATGGATTTGATTGGTGTACTAAAAATTATTGTCATTGTTGTGTAACAAGATCAAAAGGAGGCCATGGAAAGAGGACGTGGACGGCGTAGAAATACTAAATCATAGAGAGGAAAGTGGGTGGAAGAGGATATGACAACGGAATATGCAGACACAATAAAGGTAAGAAGACAAAGCAACCTCAACCAAAGGAGGAAGGTCTTTATGAATTCACAAATGCTACCACATAGAGGAGATAAAGTCATTTTTTTCCATGAGGCCTTTGAGGTCAAACTTATTGGCTGAAAATGCACAAGAATGATGATTAAATGTGATTCTATGATCAAGGGAAAAGTTTAAAAATTATGATGCCCATGTGGGATAGGGATGTTGGATACTTTTCTTGTTGAAATTTTGACTCGATGTATATACCTAGGGTTGTAAAATTGTTTTTTTTTCAACTCCAAAACATGATATCAATATGTCAAATATATGACAAAGGTGAGGTTTTCTATTGGATAAAATATTCATTGAAATGATATAATTGGTCACTACAAGGAAAATACCTTTTAGCGAAGGTTATAGCAGAGGTTTCTAGTGTTACAAAATTGGAAAAAATTGGCAAAAAAACATCCGCTACAACATTTTTTATCGATAGCGAATGTTTTTACAGATGCACTTTTTATATACAAAAAGCATCGGTACGGTTCACTTAACGTCAAGCACCGGGGAAGTAAAATATTTAAGCACTAAGGCATTTGTCTTATAAGCATCGAGGCTTTAACAAAAAACGCACCAGGAGAGTTACAAATAATTAAGCACGGGGGCTTTCTTCATAGAACATACCGGTGTGTTATTAATAAGAAGGCATTGATGTTGTATAAAATAATATGCACCAGTGCCTTACAGGGAAAAATGCCCAAGTGCATTACAAATCGAAAGCACCGGTGTGTTTCCATCACAAACAAGCCCCGGTGCTTATAAATAACACAATAGTGCCATTGTGTATCAATAACACATACGTATCGGTGCTTCGTATAAGATTAATGCACCGATGGTCAAATTTTTAATATAATTTTGTGGTATTAAATTAATATTACAACCAATGCTAATTGATTGCATAAAAGCATCGGTGTGAATTTCATATGAAACACATTGGTGAGTTTTAATATTAAACAGTCGATGAGATTAATAATTAAAATACACCGAGAAACATCGACTTGTGATAGTGCAATTATTGTTATTTTTTAATTTCATTATTTATCAAAAAAATTGCATTTATCTTATATTTTGATTAGTGAATTTGGATATGATGTTTGGATTAATTTGTTATATCATCATATTTTGCATCTCTTCATTATAATATTTAGTCATCCATATATTTAATCAGCAATGTAGCAATTAACAGCGACATTGAACAATGCAATAGAATAAATTAAAACATATTTTATTATATGAATAAGAGGGTATTGGTCATACAAAATGGGACACTTATTGATAATCCCTTGTCTTTCAATTGGGACACTATGTCCATTACATTAAACAAAAATGTATGATTTCCACAAACAATTATTTCAAAAAAATACAATTGCGGCTTGCATTGATATCCAAATATATTGGTCATCATTCTTCACTGGAACTGTTGTTAGTGCTTTAGCTACTTCCATGCCTTGGGTTATTTTGTTGAATGTTTGGTTGATTGTCTCGATTGTTTTGTTCTTCTTGAAGTTCCATCTACAAACATAAAAATAAATTGTAATGAGTCTATCTACATTGGTGAGAATAATGAAAATTAAAACAAATAATATACATGAATGTAATTTCAAAAGCAACGTACCTCCAAAGCATGAAGTGACTCATGAATCATACATATTCAAAATCAAATCTCATGCCTCGTTTCAACAATTCGTCTATTGGCTCAATTCCATACTTTGTTTCCTGCAAGTTTTATACCCCATAATAAATCATAGATTTAATATAAAGTATTATTTTTTTTCTTTAATTATAAAATGATGGAAGTAAAACAACATAGATTATACTTACAAATTCGACAACTAATTTTTGATATGCCAACATATACTCACAACCCTTAATTAACCCAATGTCAATCAATTTTTTTGATGGATCTTCTTTGTATGTTAGCACATGTTTGAAGACATTCAAGGATGGTTGTTGTAAACAACTTAGAATATACAAAGAACAAAAAAAAAAAAAACTTAAGTTGTTATAAGGAAATAACAATTACTCACAAACTTTGTTATCAACCCTTTTCTTCCTTGTCGTCCAGTTTTATGTGCAGAATGAGTTCCATTTTCTTTTCTTTTATGTAAGAAAATATTTGAAAATTAATATTTAATGTATAATTAATTATTTGTACCTAATAGAAAATTTCAATGATTACATACATTTGAAGCATGTTGTTGTTGAGATAGTGCCTCCTGCGATGCAATTATGTCCAATTATTTGACCATCTCCTTGTACACTTTTTTGGACATTCCTACTGGCATATTTCGGATATCAACTCGTTAGTCCTATGGGATTATCATAATTTTCCTGAAAAAATAACATGACAACAAAGTATTTTTATATTGATATATGAAAACTAAATATCACAAAATTGATATATTAATAAATGA
>ML807223.1:120702-133768 GCA_009831015.1 Picea engelmannii
TAATTGTTCTTCTTATTTTGTTATACTTGATTGTGGTCAGTTTTACTTTGTCGCTAAATGTTTGCGTTGTGCACCTTATGCCTATGGTCGTTTATTGATGCAGTTACTCGTCCTGTGCCTTTAGTCTTCTTGTGATGAATATCGTGGTTGCGTCTTGTCAGTTGTCCAGGGCGTCGCACAGTTAGCGTGTTGTTACTTCTACACACGCGCACACACTTAAGGAAAAAAAAAGAAGCAAATTTGCACCTATTATTAGAATGGTTGTCGTAACGAGGCAGTTCGTTACAGATGGTTTTTCAGGTTGCAATCAAATCGCAGTACACCAAGATGATAAGGAAAAAACAACTTTCACTACCCCTTGGGGTACCTTCATGTATGATAAAATGCCTTTCGGCTTGATGAATGCAGGAGAAACATTCCAGCGAGCCATGGACATCGCCTTCGTGGGTGAGAGAAATAAATTTGTTGTTATCTGTTTCGATGATCTGACTATTTTTTCAAAATCTGATGCAGAACATTTAGTACACTTGAAGCAAACTTTCGAGAAATGTCGTAAATTTGGTTTTTCCCTCAATCCCAAAAAATCTCATTTCGCTATGCAAGAAGGTAAGCTATTAGGTAATCTAGTGTTTAAAGACGAAATCAAGATCGATCCCAAAAGAATTGAAGCAATAGATACCATAAATATCCCTAGGAATGTAAAAGAAATTCAATCTTTTTTAGGAAAAATAAATTTATTGAGAAGATTCATCCCTAACTTCGCTGAAATTGTGAAGTTGATCACAGATATGTTGAAAAAGAACAGTGAGATGAAGTGGACAAGTGAAGTGAAAGCATCCTTTCAACGAATCAAGAAAGTTATCAGTGAAGCACCAGTCTTGGCAAGCCCTGATTACACAAAAGAATTTCTTATTTTTTCCTTCGCTTCCAAACACACTATTGCAGTTGTATTATTACAGAAAAATGAAGAAGGCTTTGAACAACCCATTTCTTTTTTCAGTAAAAGTATGAGAGATGTTGAGTTGAAATATAATATACTAGAAAAACAAGCTTACTCAATGGTAAAGTCTCTTAAGGCTTTCAGAACATACGTATTACATTCGAAGATCATAGCCTATGTTCCTACAAGCTCTGTCAAAGACATACTGGTTCAGCCGGATAGTGACGGGAGAAGAGGCAGATGGCTAGCCAAGATTCAAGAGTTCGATCTTGAATTCAAACCAACAAAACTCATTAAAGGACAAGGTATGGCTAAGTTTTTAGCCGAATCCAACTTGCATACACTTGGAATCAATCAGCTGCAAGAAGATGAGGATTTTCTAGAGATAAATGAACTCGACTTCGCTACACCTACAGTTGCCATAGAAGACAGGTTTTCTTCTTCAGTCTGGTACCATGATATTGTTTCTTATCTATTGACTCTTCAATGTCCCAGTGAACTAATGCCATCTAAAGCCAGGACACTGAAGCTACATGCTATAAAATATTGTATTGTAGACGAAAAATTATATTGGAAGGATCCCCTGGGTTTCCTGCTGAGTTGTTTAGTCGAGACCGAAACTGAAAAGGTTATAAATGAGTTCCATGAGGGAGTGTGTGGAGGAGACCACGCTTGGCGAGCCATGAATTATAAAATCTTAAGAGTTGGATATTACTGGCCCAAAATTTTCACAAATGTAAACACCAAAGTCCGAACTTGTGTTCCCTGTCAGTTGTTTACAGGTAAATAGAAAGTCCCAACTTTACCTCTAATTCCAGTTAAAACTGAAGCCCCTTTTCAGCAGTGGGGTCTTGATTTTATCGGAGAGATTCACCCACATTACAGTGCTCAGTACAGGTGGATTCTAACCGCAATGAACTATTTTACTAAGTGGGTGGAAGCTATTCCCACGAGAAATGCAACTGACGCAGTTGTAATCAATTTTCGAGAAAAAAATATTTTATCCAGATTTGGTTGTCCCCGAAAGATAGTCACCGACAATGCACAAGTGTTTAAATTGATGGCTATGATAAGATTTTGCCAAAAATTCAACATCATATTAGGTAACTCCACAGCTTATTATCCGCAGGGAAACGGTTTAGCTGAGTCATCTAACAAAAGTCTGACAACCGTGATAAAACAAATATTGACTGAGAATAAGAAGACGTGGCATATCCATTTGAAATATGCTTTATGGGACAACAAGATAAGTACCAAAAGGGAAATCGAAATGTCCCCTTTTCAGATGGTTTATGGCACCGATGTTATTTTACCAATCAATCTTGCTCTTCCAGTAATGAAAATTTGGCAAGATTCAAACGAAGAACCTAGCGACATTACCAGGAGAGCAAATCAGTTGGTCGAAGTTCAGCAAAATAGAACCGAAGTAAATGAAAAGTTAGGATTAGCCCATACCATATCTTAGATTAGATGGGGGCAATCGATAATGAATTTCCTTTCACCATCTCTTTTGTTATGAAGTGGGGGCAATCAATAAGTATGTAACATACTCAGGGAAAGTATACTGCTTGAAAATTTTTTACAGCAAGGATTTGTCAACTTACTTAAATAGCTCTGAATTAATCTTCTTTTGGCCCTAGACACTTTAACCTTATGGAGAATCTCATAGAAAACTTATTAATTAACCATCTTTTAACCTTTCAGGATTCAGGTTTACTCAGAACAATACGTTTTCAATACATTTTGAATCGCGAAATCTTGATTCCTGATTTCCCGAAAGAAGTGGAAGTCAATCTAATCTCGATTAATTAAAGCTAATCCCATCATGATTTCGGGATTCGGGGTTTATTGGTGACATACCTCTTGTAAGAGAGATCCCCGAAACCCCGAAACACGAAGTCCCGACTCAATACCGAAGTTAAGGCCTAAAACTAATCCCATTGCGATTTTGGGATTCGAGGTTTACTGGTGACATACCTCATGTAAGCGCAATTCCCGAAATCCTGAAACGAAATTCCTGACTCAATAACAATTATTAAAGAGAACTAACTTCGTTTTAAAAATACATTTAATGGTAATTAAACTTCTTAGGTATTTTCTTTTTCGGTTTCCATCGAACGAGATCTTTTGAATTTTGATTTTAGAATTGCCAAAATACGGCCATATTAATAATGGATAGATGGTGATTTATGTGAGACAAATGCGTATCTCAGAAATATTCTCTGCATCAAAGGTATTAAATTCTTGGCAGCTGCGTTAGTACTTTCACCATAAAATGAGTTAAAGAAAAATTAAAGGTCTGTGTTTTGAAATTTATTCTCGCTTTTTCTATCAGGAGTAAGTCGCATCCAGCCGAGCTTACACACCTCTCTTCCGTGACAGGTTTTCATTCCAATACGAAAGACATGGCACCAAAGAAGGGATCCAAGAAGAGTGAAGATACAGTTGAGATTTCCAGCCCAGAGGGAGATGTCATATCCGACACCACGCCACATGCTATCGACTCGATCAAATCATGGAGACAAATCTATGAGAATCTGGATTACGAGATAAAAAAATTCCCTTAATGATTCCGAGAATCACCTTCGGGACATAGCAGAATCAGAACTTCATAAGATTGTGACATGCCCACAGCTCATGGCGTACAATGACATGATCAGTTGGGCTTTAGAGAAGGTTGATATTCCAACGAGAAGAATTTTAAATGACCAAGGGGCCATTATCGACTCATTCAGACCTGAACATATCCAGGTTATGTACAAACTCTCACCCAATCCTAAATTCATTTACAGTGCCGAATTTATAGTTGAATTTCAGAGAAAGGAATGCACTGAGGCAAACCAAACTTACCCTGATTCAATCAAGGGCTGGTGGAGATGTCCATCAAAATTTAGGGCAGATACCCACGGGATTTATGCCACAGCTTCTTTGAACGAGTACATGGTTTATGTAGCCATGATGTTGTGCAGACTCTTCGGCAAAAAGAATCCCTTTCATTACCCCACATAATGGGTGCCCTTTTTAGAGGAAGCATTAGAAGGATTTAGTTTCAATTGGGACAAGATTTTGTCTGATAACATATGCAAAGAGGTTTCAGATTACAAAGTTGCAAGATCCCGAGGTCAACCAGTGGCCTTTTACATGTCGGCATATATCATGGACGCAATTTGTTTTATGACTCCATTTCCCCTGATGAAATGGAGTTGGAACATAACCTGCCTCAAACCCATTCATGAGTACCACTCTGAGCTGTGGGAAGAAAATGCAAAAAATTCGTTGTACAAAATTTTTCATTTTGTGGTAATACCAATGCATAAAATGTTTTTTGGCTTTGACCCTCCTCACATCTCTGAAGCAGTTTCAAAAAACCTCAATCCAATAGCAAACTGGCTCATTGAAGAAATATTCTCCTACATCAGGGTTTATGGGTGCTCTATTCCCCCTCATGCGCTTCCAAAATTTTTCCCAGATAGACTGGTGTGTAGGGAAGTGGCACACCAAATAGTGAAAGGCGGTATCGGGATAGAGCTAAAGGCGGATCAAAAGAAATCCTAGCCAATCTTCCCTGTGCACATCGGGAAATTTTCATTACAAAATTTGGGCCATTCCAAGGTGGAAGCAAAAGCACTTGAAGAAGTAAAATTGTTAAATATTGAGTACAAAAGGCTTGGCCCTTATCAACTAGTGAACGAACACTTGATACACTGCAATATGAAAGCATATGAACATGAGGAGTCCCCTTGGGATGACATGTTCAAAGGGACTAAAACATATAAAGAGGTGTTGGAATGAGTACAGACATTGTCGCCCGACCTACAAACTAGCATTCGAACCTTTCAAAAACATAGACGGAGTGGTCTACCCCAAATACTGCAAGGAGAAGAAATCATCCTCTCCCAGGAGCAAGAAAGTGTCCCCCCAGGCTTCGAACAGGAAACACAGAAGAAGGGTAATCCTGAAAAAATCCCACACGATACTGAAAGGCCCCCACCAATCAAAGAGACCTTACAGATAAAAAAGGCAGAGACCGAAGTAGAGAAAAGGTCTGGGAGACCACCCAATTTCAGTAAGCTTAACCCCCCCTCGTCACCTGGTGTTGATGTCAATACACCTAAGGCAATAGGAGGGAAAGGATCTACAGATCTAGGAAGCCCCATAGCTTCCTTAACCCCCTTAATGTCCTCTTTTGGATTCCCACAGACAGGAGATCTATTTGTTGATGACCTCACCTCTATCCCCATAGATGAGATTCCTCCTTCTGATTATTTTTTCAGCAAAAAAAGGAAGGTCGTTCTGAAACAAGAGATGCATGAGGGGAATATGGTTAAAAAGCATAAAGTCTTGATAAATGGACAGAATTTGGAGGAGGAGGATTTCGCTACAGAGATAGCAAGTTCCATGGGAGCCATGGCAACAACAAACTTTTTTACCGTGGGAAACATGAGAACAAGGATAAAGAAGAGTGATAACATGATAGCTCAATTACAAGATCAATTAAAGAATGTTGAGGAGAAAATCAGAGAAGAGGTGAGTAAAAGCTTGGAACAAACCAAGGCTGTCGAAAGGCTAGAAATTAAATCACTCAAAACAAGCTTGGATGAAATGAACCAGAAGATACAAGCAAGTCAGGTACAGGTTGCTTAGCAAAAGGAGCATGCAGAACAGTTACAGGCTAGGTTAAATTTGATGGAAGGTCAGGTCATAGATCGGAAAGATTTCTAGGCCCAGACACTGGAAGTGCATTCAAAAATATAAGTTGAACAACAGAAATTGATTTCCAAGATAGAGATTATTCAGAGTTACTTCCAAGAAGAAGATAATGCCTTCGATAATATTATCCTGAAGGAAAAAGAAGCCAAAGAAGCAAGGGTTACTCTCCAAAAGGCAATCATATATTCGGAAAATGAAGAGACATCCAAATCTACGAAAATATCATCCACAGAGAAGATCAGAGGCGACATCATGCTAAAGCTATGGGAAACCAACATAACTGAAAACAAAAGAATAGTCAAGGAAATCAAAGATGATTGTGAAGAAGTTTTTGATCTTTTAGACAAAAGATCATTGAACATTGGAAAAGGAAATTGTACAGGACTCCTGGGGCAGATTAATATCGTAAGACATCAATTAAATTTTAAAGAAAATTTGAGTGAAATGAAAACATAAATTTCACGGCTAAGAGAAATGGATGTCACCCTAATGGACAGGTTGTTAGTTGAGCCCAACTTAAAACTGCAGTCGATAAAGTTTGTACATAAAGGAGTTGAAGATCGTCTTTCCAAGATAAAGAGAAAGGTTTATCTGTTCGAAGCAAAAGTCCTTCCAGAACCCCCCAGAAATTTTACACAGTTCCTGGAGAGATGCATTGAATGTATTGGATCAAAAGAAGGAGAGCCATCAACAAAATAAAAGTATCATTTGAAAGATCTTTACTTCCAAGAAAACAGAAAAATGGAGAAGATCATGCAAACGGTTTCTGATCTATTTTTAACAAATAGTTAGTCACTATGAATTAGGAAATAAAAAACCATCTTAAGATTGGTAGTTTTGTATAAATAGAATTTTTCAAGACTAAGAGAGGGCTTTTTTCTGGAGGAGATTGTAAAGAAAAAATTTCATTTTTTTTCCAGAATTAATACAATATAGATTGAAGATTCCAGATATGGTCAAGCCTAAGTTATGTGTTTCTCTGTCATTCTATTTTTTATTTCATACCTTCATTAAATGATTTCATGATGCAACTTCTATTGTGGTGTCTGAACATTCAGATTATCTAACCGTTTGTAGTTTTTCCTCTGTATCAGCTGTCAGCGGATATAAGACCTATGAACGTTTTAGATTTCTGAAATTATATACTTCTTCGAAGTTATCATCCTTCTTTCTTCTGTTAGCATAAAATGAAATTCCTCTTTAATTGATGCCTCATTTTTGTTATACAACTATATATTTCTTTGTCTTTCTCCATTTCATGCACCATCTCTTTTAATTTTGACTCAGATACCAGAAACGGCCTTTATTTCTGTTATACTATTGATTCATAATTTGGAAGTTTTATTTTTATTAATTCAAACCAGAAATTTGCAACCCTTGAAGATATTTTCGGCTTAGAAAAAGGGAAATCCTTGGCTTTCATGACTGTTCCAGTCACCAGACAGCCTAATATAGAACCCAATCTATTAGATCAGACAAGCATCACGTTAAACCTATTCAATACCATCTTACAAACAACAAATACATGGGTAGAACTCGAACGTTCATGGGTTGTGATTGAAAGGGATATTAGTATCCAAGAACAATGGGAAGCTAGACAAAGACAGTTAAGAAACCAACCCTGATCTCACTTTTTATTGAACTAATATTTTTACCCATTAGTTATTTCTACCTTTTTGGATGCCTTGACGGTATACTTTAGAGCCTTAAAGTATAAACTGAGGAACAACACATGGTGTGCCCTGTAAATTTACAGGTCGCACCATAGGCGGTGCGAGATGAGAGCCTCAAATGCACCGTGCAATTTTTTTTGTTTCTTTTTTTTTACACTTAAAATTTCACTCAATTTTAAATTTTAAACCGATGAAAACTTAAGTTATGAAGAAACAAGGAGATTACCTGGACATTTTGTCGTTGAGGATGCATAGTTGCGACGTACTAAAAATAAATAAATTTTCCCACTGTTTGGCAAAATTCAAAATTCACGCACCCAAAAACAGATGAAAGAAATGCAACCAGGGAAAGCACCGATGGAAGGGCCCTTTAGATAGGCAAAGGTTGCACCGGTGCTTTTGAGCTCTACAACACTGAAAATGGTAAAAATGATTTTTACTGTCGGTATTTTTTTTAATAAAACCATGTTTCGGTACACCTGATTCAAAAGCACACCGGGCTATACATGTTTAATGTGTGCACCGGTTATATATTTTTTATAAAAAAAAAACCCTAGCATGGTGTGTGTGTGTGTTTGTGTGCACACCAGTGCTTATACGACTCCATAGCGCACTGCCTTTTATTTTTTTGAAAAACTACAATAGTGTGAAATTTTTTGTTTAAGCATGACACGGTGCGGTATAATAATAAACTCCCCAGTGCACTTAGGTTTACAGAGCGCACCACCTAAGTTTGGAAATTAACCTTAACACGATGCTCCATATTGGAGCACTAGTGCACATGATACAATTGAGGGCACCAATATATTTTTTTTAACACAATCCTACATTGTTACGTAAAAAAAAATTATTTAACCATTTGACGGTGCGGTCTACTAATACTTCATGGGTGCTTCCAGTGTTACGTTGCGCACTGTGTATTTTTAAAAGAATGTTATTATGGTGTGTCATTATTTTCCAGTGTGTCCTTATTTCTGTAGTGCAACAGATAATATTGTTCTTTATTTGAAATAACCTTGCTACGTTGCACTAGTTTTGAGGGCACTGATGTGCCTGATGTCGAAAAATTATCGGTGCGTTATGTACTTATAAAATCACCGGTGTAAAAACATCTGTTAAAACCTCTGGTCACTCGCCTCCACTAGTATCATATGTTATAAATGGATTTTTGGGGATATTTTTATAGGGGCATCCACAAAAACCTCCGCTAGAGGATCTTTTCCTTGTAGTGGGTGTACTAAACATTATTGACTATGTTGTGTATTACAGGAGCTAGATGAGGCCATGGAAATAGATCGTGTCATACCAAATAAGGACAGAATGGATGACGTGGGACATCAGGTACTCAAATTTTGATTTAATTTAGGAAAAATTGATCTGATGGAATTTTGTGATACGTTTATATTTTTTCACAATATTATTAAAATTTATAATGTATTATCCAATATTGACAAAAAGTAATGCATGTTGTTGATTATTTTAGATGGAGATTGGAGCAAATGTAGAGCCTGAGCATTCAACTAGCAAAAGAAAAGGCTATGTACGTGGACGTGTACCTAAAATTGTTAAATCACATAGAGGATAGTGGGTGGAAGAGGATATGACAATTGATCCTACAGACACAACAAATAATTTCACTGAACAAGAGGTTAGTCAGGACTATAGTACATGGGATGAATACTTTGAGAAAATTGTTGTTTGTGGATGTTTTGTATGTCATGGAAAGAAATAACTCAAATGATCGCTTGTACAAAGACATTACATAGATGATGAACTTGCAGTGGGTAGTATGCCTCCTACAATTGATTCAAATCCAATAGGAATTGTGGTAAGGAATTTACCAATTTGATATAAATAATATGTATACTTCTTTTAAACATTGTTTTATATTATATAAATAATGTTTTTTTTCTTAATGAATACTTGCAAGATAAAGTTATTGGTTTAAAGTTTCCTGGAGCACCTACTTCTAGCCTAGAGGGCGATGATCATTTATCAAATGATACATATAACAAAAATATGTGCACATATACCAACTCCGAAGATGAGGATTTGATGAAAACAAGTAACAAAACAAAAACCACTTTAAAGATGCATAATTTGCATAAAGACAGGGGAGGGTGGACTACATACCCTATGAGAATGAATGTGATGGAGAGGATGACTTTCCCCTGAGTTTGAGATCAATTTACAAAGATACATTTGATCGTCGACTATATTGTGCTTGGCCCAGTGATCAACAACTACCTAGAGTGTATGAGGTGTTTCAATTTTGGGGATACAACTACATGATACGACCCTCCAATATTCATGGAGAAAATATAGCCCTCTTTATTGTCCAAAATGTCCATGTGGGATATAAACATAGAAACAATTCACAACAAACCACTAGGATATTAATGACATATTATGGTCTGTCATATTACAGTGGTGAATGGAGAAGGCTAGCATAATATAAGCTTAGTATATCAGCATATGGTCTAAATATGAATATGTATACACATCGTCTCCAATTGGAAAGTGGAAAGGAAATTAATAGAGGTCATATTATTTATATAGATGGGTGTGCATACACACACAAGAATATAGCAGGTTTTATAAATATTAGTAAGGGAAGGGACCCTACTGTAAAACCGAATTGTCAATTTGTTGAAGTTATAAATGATAAAGATGGAGATATGGAAAGAGAGGATGATAGATTGATAATGGTTGAGGATATTATAGACCTTACCATTGGGGATGAGTTATTGATTAATTACCCCTTCTTAAAGCATGCTCCTGCTTGAAATAAAAGGGAAGAAAAAGGTCTCCCTAAGGATGTTCTTAAGGGTAGAAAACCAAAGAATAATCAATGAGTGTGGATTGACATTTTATAAACTATGTTGTCAAAATTGTGTTCTATTTTATATTATTGTATAAAAAAAAGTGGTCTATAAAATAATGTTTCGATATTCAATTGATGTATATATTTACATACATTCCATATTTTTATTGGTTAAGACATATTTGATTATATTTCTTTGAAATTTATACAAGTATGATTCATCCAATTGTTGCCAAACATTAAATAATGATTTTGTTTGTTTATAGGTAGAAGATATTGATGATACACCTACTAATACCCAAGATCAAACTGGGGTTATTAATATTTGGACAGGATTATCCAAACCATACCAGGGCGAAAAGAGCAACATTGAAGAGAATAATACCAACTGATAAATTTGAAGAGCTTATGAGATTAACATACATTGATGACATGCCACATAGATTTAATGATGATTATGTTGATATTATGGTAGATGCGGGAGGTATTAACCTCCACGGGTAACCCTGACAAGAATAGAATATCCCGAGAAGAAATAAAAACCCTAAAACATTGGATAATAACCCTAGGAGGTGCCAGTCAGCTCAAGAGAATATTTATTATTGAATTATTAGCCTCCAAAAGTAGAAGTCATCCCAGTTAGGTCACTTGGAAGACTATAAATAAGACGGTTCTAGAGCTCATTTGTCACCTCACCTCTCACAACTTTATAAGGCTAATGATGCGCAAGTTTGGAGAGGAGCTGCAGTTGCAGCTGCTGCAACTGGAAAATTTCAATTTTGGCTTGGACTTTCTTTTGGTTATGGTTTGGACTTTCTTCTTTGCATTTGGTTATTCTTTCTTGGTGTGTTATCCCTGGAGAGAGGTACACTACCTTTATTAGATATTAGGCCTAGGGTTTTCTTTCAAAAATATTCTTTGTCAAGGTTAAGGTGCTCGGGGGTGTCTTCGGCCTATGGTTGGGTGAAAATATTGCTATATTGTCTATGGTTAAACGAGCACACCTATTATTTCTAACATTTTATGGGCCCACACTATCTTCGGACAGTCTAACCACTGGAAGATAATTTGGGATGATTTTCTCAATTGCAGTTGCAGTCAAAGATTTTGTTGCAGCAACAAAACCCTAACCCTCTTGTTGAAGCACCTTAAGTGAAGATATTGACCTAATTTCTAGATTGCATAGTGCACCTTAACCTAGTGCACCTCCTGGTACTCTCAGCAAGCTAAGACATCAAGTTTGAGGTTTTAGTCAAATTCAAAGGTTGACTAAGTCAAAGAAGTCATGACTTACTCTATGAAGTCAGAAAACAAGTTAGAAGGGGATTATAACTTTAGAGCATGGAAGACAAGGATTGATCTCATCCTTGTCAATAATAAAGTGTTGATATCGTGAAAGGAAAGATCGTGGAACCACAATTTGAAGAAGGAAAAGAGAATGAGCCTCAGAAAGTTGCAGTTATGGAGAAATTCAAAGACAATGACATCAATGCCATGAGTATCATAGTGGACTCTATAAAATACCACTTGATACCCTACATCTCTCATCTTGACTCATCTAAGAAGATGTATGATGCCCTAACTAACCTCTTCTCAGTAAGAAACATTGGACAAGTAATGAGTCTGAAGAATGAGCTTCATGACATGAAAATGAATGATGATGACAACATAACATCATACCTTGTGAGAATCTCTCAATTAAGAGATCAGCTACAAGCTATTGAAGAAATCATTTCAGAGAAGGAACTGGTAAATATAGTACTCAATGGTCTTCCCAAGACATGGGATGCATTTTTCGAAAGCATGAACACAATAAAGGAGTATCCCACATTTGAAGAACTTTGGACTTGTTTTGCACAAGAAGAATCAAGGATTAACGCAAAAGAGAAACCCCAAAATAAATATGATGATCAATATTTCACAGCCAGGTTCAAGAATTTCAGGAATAAGAAGAAGTTTGGCTCAAGGAAGAAACCAAATCAAGAAAAGGATATGTCAAATATACAATGCTTCAACTATCGAAAATATGGTCACTACAGGAACCACTGTCCTGAGTTAAGAAAAGGGAAGGAAACAGATGAAGCAATAGTTGTCGAAGAAAGGGAACCCTCAAAGAAAGTCAAGAAGGATAAAATAGAATTCTTCTTCTAAGTCAAGGTAACAATATTCTTCAAAGATCTTTTATATATCATGTTTACATAGTTCATGTATATCTATTTCTTAGAAGAAAATATGTTCAAGGAAAACAATCCCTATGGAAGAATAAAAGGATAAGGATTGATATTATGATGACTACAAGTCAAGCAATACACATGAAAATATGAAGTATGTTGACAATATTTAGTAACAATTCCTGTGGAATCTATTATATAAGTAAAAACTTCCAAATAAGTCGAAATCAGAATCAAACTTGAAGAGACCTAGAAGAAGTCAAAACAGAAAGAAGTCAGCAATCAAGAGGAAATTAGAAAAAGACGTGTGACACCTTGCAGACAGAATCGTGGACTATCTTAGACAAAGGGACTTGATTACAGAACTCCAAAAGAAGAGAATTCATTCATGTATGAAGCAAGGATTAGGAGGGAACTAATCCTAAATGATATGATACATTGATGATTATGAAGTATATTTCCTTGTTCCCATTGAAAGTAGCAACCATGATAAGCAGCACGTGTTCGGAAGAAGTCCTCTTTGAAAAGAAACCTCAAAGTATCCTTGGTTGTCCATCTACATCCATGATCCTATGATGAAAGGAAGAAGTTGGAATATTTAGGGCATGGAATCTATAGAAGACTCCATGCACCCAAGAGCTAAAGTTAAACATGAGGAAGAACATGAAGATTCCAAGAAAGAAAGAAAAGCTAGAACAACCACTTATTATACCGAGAATCACAAGACTACCAGCTTGGTTTGAACCTG
>ML807223.1:133955-152562 GCA_009831015.1 Picea engelmannii
TATTAGCCTTTGGCTAGTGTCTTAAACTTCTTGTTTCCTTATCAACTCTCATTGGTCATGATTGCTCCAAGCCTTTGTTATTCAGTCTTCAACTTGCATTTCACAAATACATCTTGTCAATTTTTCTTAATTGATACATATCCCAAACCATAGTTTTTGCCTTTTTTATGTTTATATTCTTGTGGTGTTATTTAATTAGAACACGGAGCGCCCAAACGCTAGGTCAAAGTTATATGAAGGAGAAGCTCGCGGGATGTCTCTCTCTCTTGACACAACTCATCAAAGAGCCTGGTTTTCAGTTTTTAATTGTTGAGGTGTCGAGGCAATAATGTCAAGAGCTTACACGGTTTATAAAAAATTTGGCGGTTGTCAACATTGCGATGGTGTTGAGGAAAAATGGATTTTGAGCAATAGTAGTGGATCGCAATTATTTTCTGGCATCGGTTACTGTTGCTTTAAATCATTCAGATATGTTTGAGCAAAACTATTTTCATTTGAGGATTTGTAATTTTGTGTGTTAGGAGATGCGTGAATCAAGAGTTTACTTTTCTTCATATGGAACAATGTATGTATCTAAAGTTATATCTTTTATCATTGGCGGTGACTTCACTAATCTGTTCTTGAAATGGGTTTATCCTTTTGGACGTTTCTTAGTTGAGCTCTCAAGTCAATATCCTATGATTAGTGGTTTGTATAAACTTCTTTCCATTTGTTATTTTGGAAAAATGGAATCATTTTTGTCTATGAAAGCAATCGGCAGTACAAAGGAGATTGAAAATCCATCACAAGGAGATATTGTTTTTGGGGATATGATATCACAACAAGACCGAGATTTGTGCAAGGATTTGTTCCATAAATATTTACAGGAAGTGCTCATCTCTAGCAGGCACTACAAACTTGAGCTTCTGGTTTCATGTTTGCGGCTTTGCTTGTCGGCTCCTCCTCCTATCATCAACATTGAATCCCTTGTGGGACCAATGATCAGTGCTCTGAAAATTGGATTAAAGCATTGTCCTTTGGAAAATGTTGTAATGGATTCTCTTGAGACATGGCATCGACTTCATCCTAATAAACTCAAACCATGGCTTCAGCAAATAGTTCCATATTTCAATAGTTATTTGATTCACTTTGAAAGGAAGTCTTCAAACAGATTATGTTTCAAAGATCCTTGATCTAGGTATTTGTGCAGACACCATAATTGGTAATGGCATGATAAGAGGAATTTCTGGTGAGTAGAGAAAAAGAGTAACGATTGGGGAAATAATCGTGTATCCTATGAAAACTCTCTTCATAGATGAAATATTAACTTGCTTGGACAGATTTATTACTTTTTAGATCGTGAAGTTCCTGCAATAGGTTGCACACATCGAGCAAGCCACAATAGTCATGTCGCTTCTTCAGGCAGCACCTAAGACATTTGATCTCTTTGATGATATCATCATAATGTCAGAAGGACATCTACAGATAGCAGCAAAGACATGAATACAACATCATGCAACATCATAATCCAGGACTTCAATGTTGATTAAGATTGGGTAAGTTTCATATGAAGGCATTGAAGGAAACAGAATTGGGAGCATAGTTGCAGAATCAAGATGTATAGTAAAAGGGCATCTAATCACATATTGGAAACAAATACATAGACATTAAAGAAATTGTCATTTTATGATGGTTGGGCTCATTTTACTTTGTCGGGAGACCTCTATCACTTGATGCACATTTACTACCCATGGAATCAAATCCATAATCGCCAGGCCAGGTCAAGAACATCATTTCCCAATGATGGTATGGCTTGCAGCATTGTTAATGCAAACAATAAATTTGATTTGACCATGAAAGGTTTCCTTCTTGACCAAAACAGAACTTTCACCAGCACAGAAGGTAGAATTATAACCAGTTAGCTGATGAAAAGTAGAGCTTTCACCAGCTAACTAGCAAATCTTAAGGCAAAATAGTTGGTGAAACCTGAGATGGCCAAAGAAAGAGTAATTTTGCCCGGATCGAAGTTTTACTAATCCGAATCTCTTGAAAACTCTTTTAATGGATAGATGTTGAATTATAGAGTCAGATATAAGATCCACTTTTGATGTAAAAGGGTTATAAAAGGTATTCAAGTTGGTTTTTATACCTTTTTTGGAGGCAACAAATCAGGGTTTTTTTCCAAAATTAGCAAATTCGAATTTCATCTTTCTCAAGAATCATCAAACAGACTTGGAAGGCTTATCTGCACTGCACAGAGATTCTACATCATCTGAAGAACATGAAATGTGGAATTGACCTCATTTTGAGGATCATTCCTTATCTTTTGTAAATCAATTTTGACTTTCTATCTTTAGCATATCTTATCCATTCTTTTAGGATCTGAAAGCTGTATTGTAGAACTATAAAGCTCAAGACATAAGAGGAACTCAGGGGTTCAATCCTGGATACATTTTTCTCTTGTATTAAGACTCTTATCTTGATAATAGAATCACAGCCTTCTTTTGTTGTCAATGTCAGATTTATTCATGTACTTCATTATTCTGTACTTTATTTTAGTTTAGCTCAGCTTCTAAGAACTGTTATCTTCTTATTAAGCTCATGAACTTGAATTAAAGGAATTCTTACTATCTTGTATGACCCTACACACTGTTGTACTTGGTTATCTAGACTAGTGTTCTTCATACCCTATTTCAATTACTTTGTATGATCATTGATTTCTAAAAGCACTGTCCTATTCGAATGCATGATAAGTTGTTCTTCTCATTAGCTATTGAGTTATCCCATTGTTCCAAGCATACCAAATTTACCATATTCTTGAGTTACCAAGAATATTTGGCCTACAACCCCAAAGAGTTTCTTGGAGTGATAACAAAACCCACTAGAAGCAATCAAGCAGAAGAAATGGAAGTTATGATAAAAAAACAGTATATGTAATAAATTGTGAAAAAAGGGTTATGAATGGAAGCATTGTGAGATTATGAACTAGAGATTCTTCTAGAAGGAGGAGAAGACTATGATAACATCTTGTTCCTGTAAACCAGATATACCTCTATCTGAGCTATTATATCTCTTGCAGTATATCTCTTGCAGTATCCATGGATTGGAGTTTACATTAGTTGGTTGTAAAATATTGTTCTCTGAAATAGAGCATTTGAGGAAGAAGCTTATGTAAAGCAATCTCAAGGTTTTGAGGTATACCAGAAAGAGACATGTGTATGCAGATATAAGAAGTCCTTGTATGGATTCAAACAACTTGATGCAGAGTATCTCATATACAGCAGAAGCGTGGTGAAAAACTTTCTATGACAGAGATAATGTATCAGAATAGTTACTCAGAAGTCTGGGATGATGGATTGCTAATCCATGGAAAACTCTCATGATGACAGAAGAAGTGCTACTTGGATATGTTTCAGTTTGAGCCTTGCCATGATGTCATGAGCTAGTAGGAAAGAGAGAAGTTGAATTCGACCATAATATATTGTAATGATCAGAGCTATATGAAGCCTTTAGAGAAAACCGGTATTCCATGACAGACCAAAGTATGTTGAGATCAAGAATTACATTCTCCATGATGAAGTCCAGAAAAGAGAAGTGGTTCTCCAATATATCTCCACAGATGAGCAGATAGCAGATATTTTGGCAAAGCCTTTGTCCAAGATGAAAAAGTGTGCATACTTAAGAAACAAGTTGGGGCTCGTGGAGACGACTTCCTTATTGAAAAAGGAAGAGATTACTCCCATGTTGGGAGCGAACATTGATGTGTTATTGATTGATGGAAAGTCATTTTTTATGTTGAAAAATGGTCCAGGATGAGAAGTTCATTTCCAGTTTAGAAAGTGGTTTGAGATTTCTGATGGAAAAGCATTTTCCAGTTCATAAAATGGTCCATATCGGACAGTCATTTTCGTAATGAAAATGGTTTGATAGATTGTTGATGTACCATGGACAATGATTCCCCTTGCATTCAATGTGGGGGAATGGTCTAGGACAATCATTCTTCTTGGAAGTCATTCTCAGTAGTGGTCAAGTAGAATGGTTCACCTCGTCGGGCAGTCATTCTTTCAAAGTTCACAGTTGTGAGCAGTTTTGAAGAATGGTCTATTTTGGAGGTTGGTGCAGGACAGTCATTTCCTTAGGAAATGGTCTAGACAGTCATTCTCTAGGGTAGACTCATTATCTCCAGGTTTCACTATGTTTAGTGTTGGAGGAATGGCATGTTTAGGTGAATGGTACAGGTTCAACAATCAGGGACAAGCATTCCCTAGGGCAGACTCATTCTCTCCAAGTTGCACTATGATTAGTGTTGGAGGAATGGTCCAGGCTTAGAAATCAGGGACAGTTATTCTTCTTTGCTTAAGAAGAATGGTCCAGATAACCCATGGCTGATGTTTTACTTTATAAGGGAAGATGCTCTTCCATATCTCATATATGTGAGTGGAAGAATGGCTCATATGACTCAGTTTATATCATGATATTGTTTCTATGTAGGTTGATATCAGATGATATGATTGCTTTGGAGATTGTATGTCTCTGGACAGTAGATGTATGCTATTGTGGTGGATGTGTTCCACTGGTTGTGACTACGTGTCACTGATTAAGTAGTGGTGTGCTACTTGGTCTGGTTGTGTACCATTAGATGGTAGTTGTGTACTACTATGGATAGACGCAGTTATGTTCTATTGAATGGCATTGTTCCAATTGCCATGAAGACTATCAATAGTGTTGGAAATGATTACCAGCTAGATGGATAGTTAGTGTGTTGGTGGATAGATATTCTCCAGGCAGAAAATGGTCCATGACAGTTATTCTTCTAGGACGTATGTCCAGATTAGAAGAATAGTCCTTGTAGCCCATGGCATGGATTCCAGCATCTATTGGAACAGTGATTCTTCTAGGACATATGTCTGGATTAGAAGAATAGTTCTTGTATCACTCTATGGAGTGAGTGACTTATTCAGCATCATGTCTAATTACTCAGATGGAGTATGGATTCGAGAGATGATGCAGTTGATGCTATCAGATGATATTGATAGTGATGATGGTGCTCGTGATCTAATCACGAGATAGCATGTATGGTTATGATGATGCTACCGGTTGAATGGTATGTTTGTTCTCAAGACCATTTATTTCAATACCTCCCTAGCTAGGAGGGAGTGTTGATATTATGGTAGCTGCGGAAGGTATTAACCTCCATGTGTAACCCTGACAATAATAGAATATTCTTGGAAGCAAGAGCAACCCTAAAACATTGGATAATAACCCTAGGAGGCAAGTCATCTCAAGAGAATATTTATTATTGAATTATTAGCCTCCAGAAGTAGAAGTTGGCCCAGTTAGGTCACTTGGAAGACTATAAATAAGAGGGCGCTAGAGATCATTTGTCACCTCACATCTCACAACTGCATAAGGCTAGTGGTGCGCAAGTTTGGAGAGGAGTTTCAGTTGCAGATGCTGCAACTGGAAAATCTCGGTTTTGGCTTGGACTTTCTCTTGGTTATGGTTTGGAATTTCTGCTTGGCCTTTGGTTATTCCTGCTTGGTGCTCTATCCCTAGAGAGAGGTATGCTACCTTGATTGGCTATTAGGCCTAGGGTTTGCTTCCGGAATTATTCTCTGTCAAGGTTAAGGTGCTCGAAGGTGGCTTCGGCCTATGTTTGGGTGACAATATTGCTATATTGTCTATGGTTAAATGAGCACACCTATTATTTATACGAGATGATGATAGTGAAAATGCAGTGCATGAATAAGGATTGAATTAAATTCTTATAGATTTATTTGGGGATGGAAACAATGATGAAAATAATGATCATATGGTTGACAATAACGATGATAGTAGGGGTAATTACCACCAATGTAATTTTAATGATAACAACCTGAAAGATGCAATAAAGCAAGTTGTGCAGACATCGTGTTCGGATCAGGTGAAAATAGAACCTCAACAATTGCATGCACATTGATATTATTAGAAATCAAGTCACTATTTGGTTGGTTAGACAAAGGATTCACTACCCTACTGAAGCGAGTTGAAATGTATTTCTTACTTTGCATTGTCAATTGATGTACGTAATTCGTAAACATTCATCAACTTTGTTTATATTTCTTTAAGGGGATTTTAAAACCATATATTGTATATAAACAGTCCTAGTATAGATTGACATATCAAACATGTTCATCATAAGTCAAACATTCTATTGATTTAATCTCTAGCAATCTTATAGGGCACTAAAAACTAAAACATTCCCTGAAGAGAATGTGTTGCCATCAACTTGCAATGAAGTACGTTAGTTGTTGGTTGAGTTTGGGATTGAATATAAGAAAATTCATTCATGTAAAAATGATTTCATTTTATACAGAGATGAATATCAAAACAAGGTAGAATTCCTGGTATGCAAAGAGAAGAGATATTGTACAGATGTACAAGGTCCTACAGTTCCAAAGACAATTTTAAGTCACATGCCAATTATACCTAGAATTCAACGAATGTTTCGTTGCAAGTCACTTGCAAAATTGATGGACTAGAATGCAAAGAACAAGAGTAAATATGGATTCATGTGAATTTCAGCCAACTCCAAAGCAATGAAACACATAGAGGAAAAATGGCCAAGTAAATTCAAAGATGAACCATGTAGTATTAGGTTTGGTATTGAAATTGATGGAGTGTGCCCATTCTCTTTCCTAAGCTCAAAATATAGTGTTTGTCCAATTGGATTAATAGTATACAATATTCCCCCATGGATGAGTGTTAGAAAGGAGCACCTTATGTTGACTCTCATTGTTTGAGGAAAACATCAAGTTAAAAACATGGATGTTTATTTTCGCCTTTTATTGATGAGATGCAACTGCTATGGAAAGGCATAAGAATGTATGACATATCACATCCTCCATCAAATAGGTCATTCATGTTGTATGGTGTGCTATGTTGGACTAATCATGATTTCCCAGGACTTGGTGCTTATTCTGGTAAGAAAAAATATTTACCTATTCACACTCATAATTTATTTTCATCCCAACTTTCATACTTACTTTTATACTATTATTTTGATGTTATTAACATTACTTATTGAACTGTAGGGCTTCAAACAAAGGGTATATTTTCATTTCCAAGATGTGCAAATCAACTACAAGGGTGGTATTCTAAATATCTACATAAATTTATTTAGGCAAACAACAGGGTTTTTCTACCACTAGATCATAAGTTTAGAAATCATTTGAAGAATCAATTTGATGGAAATTTGAAAATAGAGGCCCTCCCATGATTATGGGTCTAGGTGATTAGCTTAAGAAGTATGAATATGTTGAATTGAAAGATTTGGAGGGCCTTTTTGACCAAGGTGATTCAATTGAAGAACCAGAACAAGTTGTAGTTAATATGCCAGAAGGAATGAAAAGGAAATCTATATTTTATGAGCTCCATTACTTGAAGCATATATTAATATATCACTTATTAGATCCTATGCACATCTTCAAAAATGTCCCAAATTCTATATTTCAACGTATATCAGGAAAAGAGAAAGACACCTTGTCTTCAAGGAGAGGTATTGCTCTTTCGCGTACAAAAATTGATAGAATACATTTGTAGCCAAACAGGGAAAATGAAACATATGCAGAAGCTCCATGGATTTTGAAAAAAAAAAAGAGCTAGACCAACTAAAAAATGGCATCCATTCAATAAGGAAACCTACTAGCTATGGGTCGTCATTAGATAAATATTTTACATTTGATCGACATATCACAGGATTTAAAACACATGATTTTCATAATTTTATGAAGGTATTATATATGATCATTTAAGTTTTATTGGTAACACTGATTAAATACTAAATATATTTTGATATTTTGTTGTGTGAGAAAAATTACTAATGACCTTTGATAAATATGTTTGATAGCATATCATGCCATTGGAAATTAGGGGGGATTCATGTCTTATCATTGACTTAAGGAATGCCATAAGTCAATTGCCAGCATTTACAAGCTATGTGGTATGAAATGTTCATGTCTCAGAGACATAGAGATATTGTATTCCATTTTAATTTTTCACTAAATATTCATACTAATTTACTTTTCTTATATTAGGTGGGTGACCTCCAAGGAGATACACGAATGTGAAGTACCAAAATGGAAGAAGGAAATTGCAGAAATTGTATGTGTATTTGAGAAGGAGCTCCCTACAAGTTTCATGGACCTACAAGTCCATTTACTTATACACCCAGTCGATGACATTGAATTGACGGGTGTCATATCAATGAGGTGGATTCTTTTCTTTGAGAGGTATATGAAAACTCTAAAAATATATGTCCGACAAAAGGCACATCTAGACGGTTGTATGGTTGAAGGGTATGTATTGAATGAAGGATTTTTCTTCCTATGTGAATTCCTTGGTAAGGATTTTGAAGATGGGCCATGCTTCTAGGATGAATAATGAGCATCATATATTATTGATGGAGAAAAACCACAATCTAATGGCATTCAAGTATAAATTAGTAAGTAAATTCATGATCATTGTGGTTGTTTTCTTGCAATCATTAATTTTCTCTGTAATTTATTTTTCAAATTAACAGCATAACATTTGGAGTTTGAAATAAACATGTTGACATGTAATAGGTGTAGATGAAAGTGTTACACTCGAAAAGTTAATTATGTACCACATGGACTTTATGAACAAATGGATTGATTTGTATGATAAAAAGAGAGAAGAAGTGTTAGAAGAAAGGAGACAGTTTAAGAGATCCAGTGTAAGGAATACTCCACTTCCCACTAATATTCTTGGGGAATGGGGAAAATATTTCACACTAGAATGGGTTACTAAACAAATTCAAAATCAAATAGAAGATGCAGGTATAAATTCAAACATAACAGAAGATGAAATCAACATGTGTAGAGGTGTGAAATAAAGGTACAATTGGAATTTTACAAAATGTTGTTTCTTTATAGTTTTGACACTATTAACTATTTTAATATTTGTCATTATATTTGTTTTCACTTAAATAAATGGTGTTTCACAAGCAATGGAATATCCTGCAATGTGGGCATATGGATGACATTATCGTGTAGAAAGTGTAGATGTAAAGAGACAATCCTTTGATTGTGGCATCATGGTTGATTTCAAACAATCCATTCGAGCAAGCTCAAAAGATAAGAATATTATTGAAGGGAATCTACAATATGTTGGGAAAATCCAAGAAATTATTGAGTTGGATTACAACTCTTTTAAATGTTGTATTTTTAAGTGTATATGGTATGAAGCATTTGAGAGGAGACGAAGACATCATACCCATAATGGATTGTTTTCTACAGATTTCTCGAGGTTCCTACCGGAGGATAAGGAGCCTTATGCTATACCAATTCATTGTGAGCGTGTATTTATTTAACTCAAATAAGAAGTGGTAGTGATCATTAATATATTAATTCATAGTTTATTGTGATAATATATATGTGTTTATTAAACAATGAAATTATTATAACACACATATAATGTATGTATGTCGTTCATGTGTAGGTATTTTTCTATGAAGATATTTTGGACCCGAAATGGATATTTCTCATACATTATGATCCAATATTGAGGAATGTATTTGATGATGCATTAGTGGATATTAAGAAAAAAAATGATGGCCAACAAAATGAGAGAGAGGGATTAGAGAACATCGAAAAATTGACATCCATGATGATGTTGAAGATGGTAATGTTTAGGCATAAGAAGACAACAATCTAGAGTTAATTGATCTTAAGGAAGACAACAATATGGATGGTATAGAAAATGATGATCCAAATACATCTAGTAACAATATAGATGGTCTACAGTCAAATTTCAATGATGATGAAGATAATGCAGGTCAAGATGAGGATGGTGATAATATTAAATACTTGAAAGAACATATGAACATTGACAATGATACATTGGATGACATTGTTGCAGAAAATAATGTTAATGACCAAGACTTCTAAATTTTCATAATTATTTGTAATCCATGTTTTAAAAATGTTCATTATTATGGCCCAAACTTTGAAATGCTTCAGTATTATTTGTGTCGATACAAATTACATATTGCAATATCCTTAAAGTGTTCAATCTTTGTTATGAATTGTTGGAAAAAAAATTAGGATTACTTGGATAAGAGTTAGCATGGTTAGTGTTCATTTATTGGTTGATAATGGTTTACAGGTGTTTTCAGGTTATTGGTTAAACTCGGACTGAACTAGGATGAAGAACCTATTCAATAACAATACATTAAATATGCATTTGTTAAAAAATATAATTACATATATTGTATATGTAAAACAATGTAAATCCAAACCATTAGGTTAAATGTATCCAAAGTTTATTCATTAATTTATATTTTAAAACAAATTGAAATATTTCACTAAGCCTAAGCCTAAGACTTTAACCTTTATACCATCTAACCCCTAACCCCTAACCCCCTAAACCCTTGAAACATGGATTATATTGAAGGTTGTGTGGGCACATCAGACATCCTTAAGTCTTGAAACCCTCCCATACCATCAAGGCATGTGCCTAGTATAACCATGTCAAATTTCGACACATACAAGCATAGTTTGGAGAAATTTAAACGTTGGCCTCATTCACTACTGACCATGTAGGTTCGATGGATGTCATTAAGCCCTTCACCCAATATAATCCCTAACCAATTGCATGTTGGACCCTATAAAATTCTTTTGGGATGTCTCAACTTAATAGAATCATGGTTTAATCATCTCGAAGAATGGCACAAGAAAAAGACAAATACATGGAAATTGGCATCTTCATAAGGTTTTGTTGTAAAGATGGGTATGTCAAGTTTTATCTTTGTTGGAATGGATGGAAAAATTGGGTCATGATGAATATGATGACGATGATGATGGAAATGTCAACTATGATGATGGTGATGATGAAGAGAATCATGTCCCTAAGTCTTAAAACCCTCCCATACCATCAAGGCATGCGCCTAGTATAAACATGTAAAATTTCAACCCATACAGTCACATTTTGAAGAAATTTCAACATTGGCTCCATTCACTACTCATTGTGTGGGGTCGATGGATGACATTGGTGATGGGCATGTTTGAAGTTCCAAGACATTTCAAGAGAGTTCTGACAAATATTCTATAGAAGGAAATGATGACAATGAGATCAACGTGCATGATGAACATTTATGAAAACGTGGACAATATTGAAGATATGTGGGGACATTAGACATACTTAAATCTTGAAACCCTCCCATACTGTCAAGGCATGTGTCTAGTCTAACCATGTCAAATTTTGATGCATACAGTCACATTTCGAAGAAATTTGAACATTGACCCCATTCACTACTCACTGTGCAGGGTCGGTGGATGACATTGGTGAAGGGCATGTTGGAAGTTCCAAGACATTTCAAGAGAGTTTCGATAAAGATTCTACAGAAGGGAATGATGAATGATGACAATGATATCAATGTGCATGATGAACATTGATGAAAACATGGACGATCTCGAAGGTTATGTGGGGACATCATACATACTTGAGTCTTGAAACCCTCCCATACCGTCAAGGCATGTGTCTAGTCCAACCATGTCAAATTTTGACTCATGCAGGCACAAATTGAATAAATTTCAACGTTGGCCCCATTCACTACTCACTATGCAGGGTCGGTGGAAGACATTTGTGATGGGTGTATTGGAAGTTCCATGACATTTCAAGAGATTTTCGACAAAGATTCTACAAATGGAAATGACGAATGATGACAATGATACGTCCATGATGAACATTGATGCAAATGTATAGGACGATCTCAAAGATTATGTGGGGACATCAGACATACTTGAGTATTTAACCCTCCCATATCGTTAAGGCATGTTTCTAGTCTAACCACATCAAATTTCAACGCATACAGGCATAGTTTGAAGAAATTTCAATGTTGGCCACATTCACTTCTCACTATGTGGGGTTGGTGGATGACATTTGTGATGGGTGTATAGGAAGTTCCATGACGTTTCAAGAGAGTTCCGAAAAAGATTCTGCAAATGGCAATGAGGAATGATGACAATGATACGTCCATGATGAACGTTGATGCAAACGCGAATGATCTCAAAGATTATGTGGGGACATCAGAGATCCTTGAGTCTTGAAACCCTCCCATAACGTCAAGCCATTTATCTAGTCTAACTACATCAAATTTCGAAGCATACAGGCACAGTTTGAAGAAATTTCAACGTTGGCCCCATTTGATGCTCACTGTGCAGGGTTGGTGGATGAAATTTGTGATGGGTGTATTGGAAGTTCCATGAGATTTCAAGAGAGTTCCAACAAAGATTATATAGATGGAACTGACGAATGATGAAAATGAAACATGCATGATGAACATTGATTCATATGTGGATGATATCAAATATTATGTGGGGACACCAGACATCCTTGAGTCTTGAAACCCTCCCATACCGTCAAAGCATGTGTCTAGTCTAACTGTGTCGAATTTTGACACATACAGGCATAGTTTGAAGAAATTTCAACATTGGCCCCATTCATTGCTCACTGTGTGGGGTCAGTGTAGGATGACATTTGTGATGGGTGTATTAGAAGTACCATAACATTTCAAGAGAGTTTCGGAAAAGATTTTATAGATGGAAATTATGAATGATGACAATGAGACATCCATTATGAACGTTGATGAAAACATGGACGATCTCAAAGATTATGTGGGGACATCATACATCCTTAAGTCTTAAAAACCTCCCATACCGTTCAGGCATCTTTCTAGTCTAACCATGTCAAATTTTTATGCATACAAGCACAAATTGAAGAAATTTCAAAGTTGGCCCCATTTACTGCTCACTATGCGGGGTCAATGGAAGACATTTGTGATGGGTGTATTAGAAGTTCCATGAAATTTCAAGAGAGTTCCGACAAATATTATATAGAAGAGAATGGTGAATGATGACAATGAGACGTGCATGATGAACGTGTTGATGGGGCTTAAATCCCCTGATTCAATAGCAAGAACTAAACCCGCCACTGAGGCCCAATTAGACTCTATAGTGTTTGGAGTGGAATGGTTCTCCAGATCTTACAATCTGGCCAAGTTATCGATGAGATTTTTTATTTTCTAGTGAATGCTCTTCCTTCAGTTAAGACAGTTTTTTTTGTATTTTCTCTTTAGGTGGGGCAGGTACAAGAGATGCAAGTCAGTATAAACCAACTTGACGAAGATAGGACAAGATTTTTAACTATTGGGAAGGGGTCGAGCTTGGGATAACCTGCTACTCTAACATGCAGACAGCGATCCTATGCCAAAGGGCTTAGTAATAATACTTTAACCGAAAGAGCATCCAACTGTTGTCTGAGAAAACTACTTAACATAAAGAAGACGCATATATGATCAAGATCAGGGTAAGCAAAATAATTCATATACCGAGACATTCATCACATAGCTGAGGTAAACTACTTAGCATAGAGAAAGAAACACAATTGTAATCAATGTCACAGTAAGAAAAATAATTCATCTACCAATACATTCATCACATAGAAGCACAATGATCTACTTTCATCATTTAAAGCAAGGAACATCAAAACATTGCACCAGATAACTTGACAACAGAATTAATTGCTCTTACTCATTTACTGCAACATTCATGGAACAGGAAAGGAAGTAATTCTTCTCCAACTCCAATCACATACATCTGATGAAAATAGCTCGTCTCTGGTCCATAAGGACTTATTAATTCGTACCAGTCTCAAAATAATTATCAACAACCAAAAGAAAAGAGTTCTTACAACAACCATCGACCTTTTCACCATCGGTTGATGTTCCTATTTATAATATAAAGTCTTAATAGTAATTAACGATAAAATACAATTTGAGCTAATCAAGAATCACCATGTGGCATCATCATCTAACAATCTTTCAACAGTCCACCCAAGTTGTTTCTTGAAAAGGGTGGACTCTTTCATAATCAGACCAATTGATAAAGAGTTCTTCATAGGTGTTGGCCCATGGAAACCTGTGTTGTTACATTGGAGCCACATAGATTCCCCTGATGTCTGCTACGTGCGCCCGATATTTTGCGAGGATGAAGTTCAACTTCTGAAGTATGGCTCTAGCTTTGATTGGATGTCCCGCGAACTGTTGTACTTTCTCGGGATTTGCATCGGTGACCTTTGCACATTCTTTGGTCCATGACGCATCTTGTTCGTTGCACAGCTTGATCATTCTTCTTAGGTCGATTAATATCGGGATGCTAAAATCGGGAGCTCGACATACTTCGTCGCTTCGGGGATTCTTTCAGTTCTTCGGTGAGATCACAGGACAGACTCTAGTCGGTGATCGGGAAGGTTCTTCCTGCAATTAAACAGAAGTAGTTTAGCGATCAAGCAACCCATGATCTGACATAAATAAACAAAAGATCAACATGTACTTGTGTAGGTTGCTAGTCTCAATCATTTTTAATACTTACGTGATCCCAAACGCTTCCTTCGAGTGACCTGTGAAGTCGTCGCTCCTCTTTGGTATAAATGAACACCTCAACATGTTGTAGTGTGGCTTAATCAAGTACGATAGACATGAATGTATAATTATCACAGTAATTACTTGACCTTTGGGAAAAAGGGCATCGAGGACAAATTATCCACGTGTATGCTCCCGAGAGGTCGGATATCGTACAAAGAAGGTCGTTAAATACCTTCGGAACTCATACCACCAAGTGTGCCAAGTGTCATTTATAAATAACGGAGGTTTGGAAGTTCAAAAGGATCGAAAGGATTTCACTGCACGCTTTTCTGCAACCCCGATCGATGGTGCTTTCATGTTCTGGATCGCATCCGTCGATTAGCTGTAGCGTGCCGAAATTTTTTAAACATCATGTCACGAGGCGCGGGCATTATGTTGGCGAGCCTAGTGTCTCTCTTTGATTTCCCTATAAATCTAGGAGCTTTACGAGCAATCTTTCTTATATGCCAAGCTCATATTCCCTAGGGATCTGGTCCGGTAAGTTCATCTTGGCGACTTCCAGTTGAGTAATCCTTTGCCATCTATGGATGCCTTGAGTCTCTTATGATTTGCAATTATGGGATCTCCTTCAAACACGGGACAAGGTCCACGAGGCAGCCGAAGTGCGAGTTCTCAGCCCTAGCGCACCTGGGACTCCTTCCTGTGGGCTTCGAGATGTACAACTATCTGCCCGAAGGCAATGTAAATGTCCAAACACGAGATTGGGGTGGTCGCAGATACGTCCTGGAGAAATAAGTTGGAGACTACACCTTCTTCATGACCAAAACCGTGGAGAAGAGAAAGGCCTAAGAAGAAAAATCGGGAAGGAAAGGGGGACCGCCACAAGGTCGAATTGAGTGCACGTCCAACCCTCAAGGAGTTTGTAATGCCTACCGATCATTCGGATTTGGTCGGGACCACTGGAAAAGGAAGTAGAAGAAGAAAGGGGAGGGTCGAAGAGTTGGGTGCTTCTGCCAAAAATTCCACTCATCAACTAGAGTGGGCTCAATTTGCAATAGTCGAGCTTTACCAAGAGAATAAGGAACTACGGCATTAGTTGGAGGCAAAACCCTAGAGTATATCGTCGTCATAAGGTCGTGCGGGGAGCACCGTTTTGCTACAGATACAACTTCGGGAAGCACAAGACACGATCGTGGAGTTACGCAAGGCGCAGCGGATGGCGGTGACAATGGAGCATAAGACACCACAAAGCACGAAATACAACCTGAGAGAGGACCAAAGCATAGGAGATACGTAGTTAGCGGGTTCTCGCCCTGTGTTCCTGGAAGTGTGGCTTAACACCTCTTTCTCTTTCTTCTTTGTAAAATTTTGTAATCTCACGGCGATCGGGCAGGTTAGCCGAGTCATCGGGGTTGTCTATTCGTATGTAAACCAAGACTAGTGGAGGTTTTTGATTGTATATAAATAAAAAGTTTAAAAGTATCATGTTGTGAATCAAACGTGTATTCTTCTTTAAATATTTTGTGTAAAATATTAGATATTTTGGAATCATTGTTATTACGAAGCGAGTCTGTTAATTTTTTTCTTTGTAAAACTTTGATATCAATTACTACTTCCGCGGGATTATCGATTTTGGTTATAAAAAAAAAAATAATCATGGAAAGATATTCGGCTGGTGGATTAAAGTCATGCTTGGAACTTCACTTGTACCGAGAGTTTTTTGAGAAAAGACTATAGGTCACAGTTGCCGATACTGAGAATCGTTGGAGAGATTAATTAGTTCCCTCTCACCGATACCGAACTTGTTTCGGGAGTTCAACGGTCGGCAATGTTGGTTTTATCTATGTGCGGTGCTTACAATCGCACTTTTCTGTCGAAGCCGAAAGAATCGGCCTTCGGCGAAATATTTTTGGAGGCTATATTCGTAAAAGAGATACTCTTATCAGCCGACACTGAATAATGTCGGCACTCGGCTGCTTTTACTTCCCATACAATTTTTGCTACCTTAATCTTTCACCGATGTCGAACTTCTCAAGTAAGCCGGGAAAAATCTGGGTCGTTGGTTCCTTGATCAGTTGTGGTGTTTCTCAAGATGGTTCTTAATACACTCAAGAGAAACTTGGATATGAAACATATCAGATAATAAGGTTATCAGGCTCAAACCACGGTGAAAACAAATCGAAGGTAGAAGACAAGGTGGTACCCAAAAGGAAGTGGTCACTGAACTTTTAGGGTGTGTTGAGCACTCAACAAATGGTGATTCATTGGGCGAACGTAGAATCTCTGTCCCATAAAATAGATATCTTTGGTCCTTATTTTATTCGTGCCAACTGGAAATATATATATATATATATATATATATAAAACTTTTATTGTGTTGTTATTATTGGAAGTACTGCTTTAGGGCTTGGTCGTTTACCGGGAGGGCGTCAAGTTCCCCTCTTAGATTTTGCAAATGATAAGTACCTACCTCGATCTTCTCAGCCACCTGAAAAGGCCCAAGCCATAGGCTCTGAAACTTGGAATGCTTCCCTTTGGGTTCTTTACCTTATCCCACTTTAGAACTAAGTCTCCTACTTCAAAATTATTTTCTTTAGCCTTATGCTTATCGAACCATCTTTTCACTATCTAAAGATGGGCTAAAAAATTAGGCTTAGTGATTTCCCTCTCTTCCTCCAGCATGAGTAGAGTGTTGATTCTTTTTTGCATGGTCGAGGATCTATCATCGTTAGAATCTTGGGCCAATTGGAGAGATGGATGATAAAGCCCATTCGGGAGAATGGCTTCTTGTCCATAGACCAGGAAGTATGGGGAATTCCCTATAGCCTCTTTGGGTGTGACCCTATCATCCCATAGGGAATTATGGAGTTGGTTATGCCAATTTCTATGGTTATCCGCAATCGTCTTCTTTAGTATCCTCACCAGATTCTTATTGGTTGACTCTGCCACATTGCTTCCCTGAGGGTAATAATTTGTAGAGTGCTTGATTATGATTCCTTTGTCCAGAGCGAACTCTGTCAATAGGGTAGAGGAGAAGTAGGTTGCATTATCAAAGACCAGAATGGAAGGAACACCAAACCTTGTAATTAGTTGTTGTTCTATAAATTGGATGACTATTTTCTCATTTACATGGGTTAGAGGAATGGTCTCTTCCCACTTTGTGAAATAGTTGGTGGCAGTAAAAATATACTTGTGCAATTTCGAAGAATTTGGCGTAATTTCTCCTATGATATCCATCCCCCACTACTCAAACGGTCTAGAGATGGTTATAGGCTAAAGTGGGATTGCTGCCCTTCTCTCCTTGCCACCACTTATTTGAAAAGTCTTACAATTCCTGGTGTAAGCATGAGTGTCTTTGAACAAAGTGGGCCAATAATAGTCGGCTCTCAGAACCTTATGAGTAGTGGTGTTCCCTGCAAAATTTCCCCCAGCAGGGCCATCGTGGAGTTCTTTCAGCACTTTATCGACATCTTCGCATTTGATACATCTCAGTAATACCCCGTCATAGTTGATCTAGAAGAGTATCAAATTTATGAGGCAATATTGTGCGGATTTTAATCGGAGGGCTCTCCTTTCTCTAGGGTTGATTTTTTCGGGACAAGTCCCGTGATGTAATATATGAGCCAAATTCTTGTACCACAAGTCCGGTCCTGACGAAATGTATGCTGCTTCACCACACCATAGTGCTATTTCACTATCCCACCCTGGATCTTGGTTTGCTTGATCTTGAGCTTCGGCTACGAGCTTGCACAAACCTTGTCCTTTCACTAACTTGGCGGGTTTTATATCTAGATCAAATTCCTGGACCACTGCCATCTAGTTCCCTCTTCTTTCTCCAATTTCTTGTTGGGTAAACAAGGATCAGACTGCGGGGTGTGGCACAATCGCCTTAGTGTGATTCTTGAGGATATACAACCTAAAATGCTTTACTGCTTTATAGACCGCATGTTATAACCCTAAATTGCACTATCCCTGCTTACCTGGCATCAGGCCCACTCATACTCCTTCCTAGCCAAAGTCATGGTGAGCAATTCCTCAAAAAACCACTTAAAAAAAGCAACCTGCGCCCTAACTTCTCACTGGGCGCGGGCAACCGCTTGCTGTCCTTATACTGCACGCGGGCATCCGTGGGCTAACCCAAAACAGCCCGCGGGTACCTAACAAAGCAAAAAATCAGGAAAGTTTCCGCCGGGACACGAGGCTTTT
>ML807223.1:152662-178875 GCA_009831015.1 Picea engelmannii
CAAGCAACCCGCGCCCTAACTTCTCACTGGGCACGGGCAACCGCTTGCTGTCCTTATACTGCACGCGGGCATCCGCGGGCTAACCCAAAACAGCCCGCGGGTACCTAACAAAGCAAAAAATCAGGAAAGTTTCCGCCGGGACACGAGGCTTTTTGTCAGTTAACTAGAACTCCGAGCCATGCATGGTCGAGAGTTCGCCAAGAACCCTAGCTCCTTCTAGCCTATAAAAGGAGGGGTAGGGGTACTATTCAAAGGAGGAAAATCATAGCAAAGAAACTCTGCCAAATTGCCAAGCCAGTTTTGTCCCAACCCTTTAGCCTTGCCTCAAGCTTTAGGAGAAACTCAAGAAGCAACAGTTGGAGGACAAAAAAGAAGAGGAAGAGCCCAGGATCAAGATCGTGGAACGGTGACCGGCCTCAGAAATCATTGTAAGTTGGTTCATATTGAAGTTAATGAAAAAGATACTTTTCCTGTCCCAAATACATGAATCTCATCTATGTTATTTGATTTATGTTTTATCTCTAACCCCCTAGTAGATCAGTAGCATGCATGCATAGTATTGTCTTGATTGCAGGAAGCTTTGTGGAAGGAGCAGTAGCAGCGAGGAGACAACAACTCAACGGAGGATCTACTTCAACCGTCAGAAAAAGGTTGGTTTATTCTTCCCATGTTTGCCTGAGAAAAGGGATTGAGATATTGGGTAGAAGGTCAAAAGTTAAATCTTAAGGGTCATGATCTGCGTATAAGTTTAGAGCCCTAGCTTATTAGTCCGTAGGGTAGAATACCCCACAACACCGCATAGGCTTGCTTGTGTATGGCGGGGTAATTGAGCTCATCTCCTTGAAGGTTGGTGCTCATGAATGACATCGGGGCTTCATTGTTGTCGTCATCCTTCTAAGTCAAAACCGCAGCTAGTGATTGGTCAGAGGTGAAAGTATAAAGGTTAAAGTCTCTATTGAAATCAGGACTTCGTAATACTGGGGCCCAGGATATGGCAGCTTTGATATTGTTGAAAGTGTCTTTTTTTTCATCATCCCACTTAAACTCAGAATCTTTGTGAATCATTTTTTGTAAGGGTTTGATGATTTCGGCGAAGTCGGGGGTGAATTTCCTTAAAAAATTAATTTTTCCGAAAAAAGACTGCATAACCTTCTTGTTATGGGGTAGCGGGGGTTGAGCTATGGCTTTAATCCTTTCGGGGTCTATGTGAATTCCCGCTTGAGATATAATATGACCTAAAAACTTACCTTCTTCAACACCGAAGATAGTTTTCTTAGGATTGAGTGATATACCGTATTTTCGGCATCTTTCAAAAATTTGAGTTAAGTGTTGGATGTGTTCCTCTCTATTCTTTGAACACACCGTTACATCATCTAAATAAACTACCACACACTTACCTATAAGTCCCTGAAACGCCACGTCCATTTCCCTTTGAAAGGTCTCTCCTGCATTAATCAAGCCGAAAGGCATGTGTTTATAAGAGAAGGTTCCCCATTTGGTCTGGAAGGTAGTTTTTAATCGGTCTTCCTCTGAAACCAACACTTGGTTGTATCCTGAGAAACCATCTAGAAGGGAGAAAATTTATGAGCCCGACACGGTCTATAGGAGTTGCTCCATCGGCAGAATGGGATAATTGTCCTTTTCTAAATCTCTGTTGAGATTCTGAAAGTCTACGCATAATCGGATTTCTCCTAACTTTTTTCTTACTGGAACAAGGTTCACTACCCAGGCGGAATGTCTAACTTGGAAAATTATCTTCGCATCTAAAATCTTCCTTAACTCTTGATACATTAGGGGTTCCAAGGATGGGTGGTACTTTCGGTGCTTCTGTTGAAAAGGTTTGACTTCAGGTTTCAACAGGATGGTGTGTTGAATGATGCGGGTATCATACGTTTTCAAATCTTTGTAAGACTAGGCGAACACATCCTGGTATTGTTTGAATAATTTGAGGTAGGCTTTCCTCTCCTCTTTAGATATTGTTTTGCCGAGATTTAAATACTTTGGGTTGTCTGGGGTTCCAAGATTTACAGTTTCATAGAGGGGCAAGAGCTACCAGTCTTTGCATTTTTTGGTCCTTTGAATCATTCCTTTAGATCAAAAAAATTCTCTAGATTTCCTATCCCTTTTGGAATTGTGTGAGCCTTTGGTTTATCCACGTGTTGACCCTTCCAAGGACTGGTTTTCATTAGTTTCTCTTGGAACTCTTCATCGTCAATAGCGAGGTCTTTGAAGTTGACTTGATTAGTCAAGAAGCTTATGATTTTTTCATTCCCCCTCAAAGAATTTCCAATTAGAGATATTATTAGGTACCGATGGCTTGTAGAGCAGTTCTACAGTGAATCGGGAAGCTTCATAATCTTCTAAAGGTGAGAGTCTTGAAGCAGCGATGGCTAAGGAGTCAGCAAGGATGTTCTTCTCTCTTGGGATCACAGTGATATTGAAAGCTTCAAAGCATTCTATCAGCCTCTACACCTCGTGTTGGCAGTTCTTAAGATGAGGGGAGTTGCAGTGTATAGTGTTTCTTACTTGTCTAATAATGATTTCCGAGTCTCCGAAAACCTTTAATTACTTGACATTAATATCTATCGCTTTCTTTAACCCTTGTACCAGGGCTTCATACTCGGTAGTGTTGTTGGTGCACTCGAATTCTAGTCTACAAGACAAGAAATGGTGTTTACCCTTTTGATCGATGAGGATGCACCATGCTCCCGAACCCTCTTGTGACTTGGATCCATCAAAATAAAGGGTCCAAATTTGTGAGCAATGATTTCCATTCCAATCAGTGTTTCGCTCTTCGATCTTTTCTTCTGAAATACCTAACACTAGGTCTTAGAATCTTCCATTGGCATCGGGAATTCTTCTTGAAATATCATCTCAGAGCTTTGGGTAAGAGAAACCTCGGACAGGAAAGGAGAAAAATTTCCAAAGTGGGAATCACAAGAATAATTCTCTAGTATCAGAAAATCAATAGAGGTTGGTTCATTCGGGGTTTCTAGGTCAGTGACCGTATGTTTTAGATATCTTTCCCTATCGATTATGATCATGTTCTTATATTCCTTCAGCGGTAGCCAAAGGTGTGCCCAGTCTGTGTTGAAGTATCCATTTAGTTTTTCGGACCAATCTCGGCTCAATAATAGCCCATATGCCTCAGGGATATCCACCACAATGATGTCAATCACCTGCACGAAATTAGGATGAGTAGCTACTCTAATCATCACATCTTTGAGTTCCCCCATGACTTTGACTTGGGTCCTATCCAATTGTATGACATGCTTATCACTTTTTAGAGGGACAACACCTAATTTGCTACAAACGGCCAAGGGAATGACATTGGAAGATGCCTCAGAGTCTACCAGACAATTGTGTAGATTCCTCTTGAAGACTTCGAACGTTAAAAGGAAAGGTGGTACAAAAGGCCTCTCCTTCCTGCCTTCTGAGTAGGTGTTTATCATTAGTTTTCTTGCCAAATCCGTGGGGGCATATTCTTCTCCTGACCATCGCCGGTGGTCGGGTTTTCTACCGAACTTAGAGCTTGCAACAGAAGGTCTTTCTACTGAGGGATTCTACATATGTCCATAACCGATACATTAGCTTTCAGCTTCTTCAAATATTCTACTACATTGTAATCTAATTTAGGAGAATCATGAGTATGGATACTTATAGGATTTTTACCGGGAGCGAAAGGCATTCTTGGGCGATCGGGAGTTAATTTACTTTGTGAGGCACGGGTGGCATCGGTATCTTTTGGGTCGGATTGACCCTTACTACATGTTTGTACCACCGATATCTCTGTGGGTGGTGCCTAAGGTTTAAACAGATCATCTGAAGACGCGATCACATCGGGATCCCATATCAGCATGGTCATGTCTTGTGGTGGGTCAGCCTCTTCCTGATCGGCAATGTTAAAGGCCGAACTGCTGGATGGTTCGGTCAGAGAGACTTCACCCAGGAAATGATTGGCCATTAAATTCATGGAGTGGACCCACTGAGTACATTCCCTTTCTGAGTGGTTCTCTTGGTTGTATGTACAGAAAGAATCAAACGCGACATTCCCTAAGTCAATGTTTACGTTGGTTGGGGGAGGTTCAATTGCTTTGAAAGGATGGTTTCTTTTCAAGAAAGTCTTATAGGGTCTTTGTCCTTGGTTTCCCTCACCCACATTTCTTTTCATATCTATAATCTCATTTGATAGTTTCTTGACCATGCGTTGCAAGTCTTCTATATCTCCATTACCCTTATCGGGAGTTGGTTTAGCCGGCTTCCCCGGCGGTCTAGTCAAGAGGAGTCCTCTCCTGGGAGGGGGTTGGCTTTCTTTCCTCGCTAGAGATGCCTGGCCTTCTTTACACCCTTTCATCTAGAACTCTATCATCTTGGCCTCTTTGAAATTCTCCGCGAGGGTTTTCTTAGCGGATCTTTTAACGAACATGGAAATAGAAGCCAGGAAGTGCATTGACCTCGATTTGTAACTCTTGATCCGGTTTCGCCGCGGGCTGAAATTTGTTTAGGATAGTCATGAATATTTGATTGAAATCTTTGACCCTTTCCTTTGGGGTCAAGGTGACTGCGAATAATTCAGCCATAAGGGCTCCCATGGTAGTTTCTTCGGCAAATTTGTCTAGGAAATCCTTTTGGAACTTAGTCCAGCTGGTTATGGATCCTACTAGAAAGTTAAAATACCAAGTGGAAGTCGAGTTCTCAAATGTGTAGGGGAAAATTATGCATACCACGTCTTCATTTTGAACATTCATAAGCCTGATTGCGAGTATGAACTTCTTGATATGATCTTCGGGCAATCCTGAGGTTTCAGGATCATACTTGGGGAGAAACTTTTTCGGGTGTTGAGGGAGATTGTGTACTCGTCCAGGGACAGCCACGGCGTCCCTGGCCAACCAAGGTTGGTTGTCTTAAAGTGGAACTTCCCTCTCCTCCTCTCAACCATTGTTCTCTTCCATATCTTTGGAGTCGGAGTCAGGCTCTTCCTCTTCTGAAATATCGTTAGGTTCGGAGATGTTGTCGACTGGCGTCTTAGGTATGAGGTCAATAGGTTCTTGGATTTTGGTGATCGCAAAGTCTATTAAGTCTTTGACAGAGTGTACAAAAACTTCATCAGGAGTGTTGACTACTATTATTCTTTGTTTTTTTCTTCAAGGGAGGATGGGGATGAAGGGAAACATGCCAATTTTATGGGCGTAGGCTCTGGTAATCCTTCTAAATTGATTCACTTCCTTGTGAGGGAGGGTGTAAGGTATTTCAGGGTGAAGATATACTTCCTCGAAGTGGGGTGATGTATTCACTTCGGGAGTACTCGGTAAAGGTGGGATGTTTGTTGGATGACTAGCCATGCATGTGGGTTGTTACGAATCTATAGGCTGTTCGAAATATCATATAACTTACATACTCAGCTATTCATTCTCAGACCCTCCTTCTAGCACAAATTCTATTGATGGGACTTAAATCCCTTGATTCAACAGCAGAAACCAAACCCGCCGCCAAGGCCCAATTAGACTCTGCAGCGTTTGGAGTGGAATGATTCTCCAGATCTTACAATCTGGCCAAATTATCAATGAGATTTTGTGTTTTCTGGTGAATTCTCTTCCTTTTGTTAAGACACTTTTTTCTATATTTTCTCTTAGGTGGGGGAGGTACAAGAGATGCAAGCTAGTATAAACCAACTTGACGAAGATAGGACAAGAGTTTTAACTATTGGGAAGGGGTCGAGCTTGGGATAAACCACTACTCGAACATGCAGACGACGATCCTATGCCAAAGGGCTTAGTAATAATACTTTAATTGAAGGAGAATCCAACTGTTCTCTGATAAAACTACTTAACAGAAAGAAGACGCATATATGATCAAGATCAGGGTAAGCAAAATAATTCATCTACCGAGACATTCATCACATGAGCTAAACTACTTAGCATAGAGAAAGAAACACAACTGTAATCAATGTCATGGTAAGCAAAATAATTCATCTACCAAGACATTCATCACATAGAAGCGCAATTATTTACTTTCATCATTTAAAGCAAGGAACATCAAAACATTGCACCAGATAACTTGACAACAGAATTAATTGCTCTTACTCATTTACTGCAACATTCATGGAATAGGAAAGGAAGTAATTCTTCTCCAACTCCAATCACATACATCTGATGAAAATAGCTCGTCTCTGGTCCAGAAGGAATTCTTAATTTGCAGCAGTCTCAAAATAATTATCAACAACCAAAATAAAAGAGTTCTTACAACAACCATCAACCTTTTGACCATCGGTCGATGTTATTATTTATAATATAAAGTCTTAACAGTAATTAATGGTAAAATACAATTTGAGCTAATCAAGAGTCGCCACGTGGCATCATCATCTAACAGTATTTCAACAGTCCACCCGAGTTGTTTCTTGAAAAGGGTGGACTCTTTCATAATCAGACCATCTGATAAAGAGTTCTTCATAGGTGTTGGCCCATGGAAACCTGTATTGTTCCATTGGAGCTGCATAGATTCCCCTGATGTCTGCTGCGTGCGCCCGATATTTTGCAAGGCTGAATTTCAACTTCTAACGTATGGCTCTGGATTTGATTGGATGTCCTGCGAACTGCTATACTTGCTAGGGCTTTGCATCGGTGACCTTTTCACATTCTTCGGCCCATGACGCATCTTTTTCGGCGCATAGCTTGATCATTCTGCTTAGGTCGATTAATATCGGGAGCTCGACATACTTCGTCGCTTCGGTGATTCTTTCATTTCTTCGGCGGGATCATGGGATAGACTCTAGTCAGTGATCGGGAATGTTCTTCCCACAATTAAGTAAAAGTAGTTTAGCAATCAAGAAACCCATGATCTGAAATAAATAAACAAAAGATCAACACGTACCTATGCAGCTTGCTAGTCTCAGTCATTTTTAATACTTACGTGATCCCAAACGCTTCCTTCGAGTGATCTATGAAGCCGCCACTCCTCTTTGGTATAAATGAACACCTCAACATGTTGTAGTATGGCTTAATCAAGTACGATAGACATGAATGTATAATTATCACAGTAATTACTTGACCTTTGGGGAAAAAGGCGTCGAGGACGAATTATGCATGTGTGTTCTTCCGAGAGGTCGGATATCGTACAGAGAAGGTCGTTAAATGCCTTTGAAACTCGTACCACCAAGTGTTCCAAGCATTATTTATAAATACTGGAGGTTCAAAAGTTCAAAAGGATCGAAAGGATCGCACTGCATGCTTTCCTACAACCTCGATCGGTGATGCTTTCATGTTCTGGATCGCATCCGTTGATTAGTTGCGGCATGCCAAAAAAATTTAAACATCATGTCACGAGGCGCGAGCATTTGTTGGTGAGCCTAGTGTCGCTCTTTGATTTCCCTATAAATCCAGAAGCTTTGCAAGCAATCCTTCTTATATGCCAATCTCATATTCCCTAGGGATCTGGTTCGGTAAGTTCGTCTTGGTGACTTCCATTTGAGTAATCCTTTGCCATCTACGGACGCCTTGAGTCTCTTACGCTTTGCGATTATGGGATCTCCTTCAAACATGGGACAAGGTCCACAAGGCAGTCGGAGTGTGAGGTCTCAGCCCTAGCGCACCTGGGACTCCTTCCTGTGGGCTTCGAGAGGTACAGTTATCTACCCAGAGGCAGCATCAGCATCCAAACACGGCTTGGGGTGGTCCCAGATACATCTGGGAGAAATACGCTAGAGATTGCGCCTTCTTCGGGACCGAAACCTCGAAGAAGAGGAAGGCCTAAGAAGAAAACTCGGGAAGGAGAGGCGGACCGCCCCAAGGCCAAACTGAGTGCACGTCCAACCCTCAAGAATTTCGTAATGCCTACCGATCGTTTGGAGTTGGTCGGGACCACTGGAAAAGGAGGCAGAAGAAGAAAGGTGAGGGTCGAAGAGCCGGGTGCTTCTATCGAAAATTCCACTCAGCAACTAGAGCAGGCTCAATTTTCAATAGCCGAGCTTTACCAAGAGAATAGGGAACTGTGGCATCGGTTGGTAGAAAAAACCCAGAGGATATCACCGCCGTAAGGTCGCACGGGGAGCAATGTTTGGCTGCAGAGACAACTTCGGGAAGCATAAGACACGATCGTGGAGTTACACGAGGCGTAGCGGATGGTGGCGACAACAGAGCATAAGACACCATAAAGTGCGAAAGACAACCTGAGAGAGGACCAAAGCATAGGAGATACGTAGTTAGCAGGTTCTCGCCCTGTGTTCTTAGAAGTTTGGCTTAACACCTCTTTTTCTTTCTTCTTTGTAAAATTTTGTAATCTCATGGCAACCGGGCAGGTTAGCTGAGTCGTCAGGGTTGTCTATTCGTATGTAAACCAAGCCTGGCGGAGATTTTTGATTGTATATAAAGAAAAAGTTTAAAAGTATCATGTTGTGAATCAAATGTGTATTCTTCTTTAAATATTTTATGTAAAATATTAGATCTTTTGGAATCATTGTTATTACGTCGTGAGTTTGTTAATGTTTTTCTTTGTAAAAATTTGATATCAATTACTACTTTCGTGGGATTATCGATTTTGGTTATAAAAAAAAAATTTAATCATGGAAAGATGTTCGGCTAGTGGATAAAATTCATGCTTGGAATTTCACTTGTACCGAGAGTTTTTTGAGAAAATACTATAGGTCACAGTTGTCGATACCGAGAGTCGTTGGAGCGATTAACTAGTTCCCTCTCGCCGATACCGAACTTGTTTCAGGAGTTCGACGGTCGGCAGTGTTGCTTTTATCTATGTGTGGTGCTTACAATCGCACTTTTATGTTGAAGCCGAAAGAATCGGCCTTCGGTGAAATATTTTCAGAGGCTATATTCATAAAAGAGATACTCTTATCGGCCAACGTCGAAGAATGTCAGCACTCGGCTGCTTTGACTTCCCATACAATTTTTGCTACCTTAATCTTTCATCGATGTCGAACTTCTCAAGTAAGCTGGGAGAAATCTGGGTCGCTGGTACCTTGATCAGTCGTGGTGTTTCTCAAGATGGTTCTTAATATGCTCAAGAGAAACTCGGATATGAAACATATCAGATAAGAAGGTTATCAGGCTCAAACCACGGTGTAAACAATCGAAGGTAGAAGACAAGGTGGTACCCAAAAGGAACTGGTCACAGAACTTTTAGGGTGTGTTGAGCACTCAACAGAACGTTGATGCAAACATGGACGATCTATAAGATTATGTGGGGACATCATACATCCTTGAGTCTAGAAACCCTCCCATACCATCAAGGCATGTGTCTAGTCTAACCATATCAAATTTCAACGCATACATGCATAAATTGAATAAATTTCAAAATTGACCCCATTCACTGCTCACTATGTGGGGTGGGTGGATGACATTTGTGATGGGTTTATTGGAAGTTCCATGACATTTCAAGAGAGTTCCAACAAAGATTCTACATATGGTAATGAATAATGATGACAATGAGACGTCCACTATGGATGTTGATGCAAACATGGATGATCTCAAAGATTATGTGGCGACATCATACATCCTTGAGTCTTGAAACCCTCCCATATCGTCAAGGCATGTGTCTAGTCTAACCATGTCAAATTTTGATGCATACAGGAACATATTGAAGAAATTTCAATGCTTGCCCCATTCACTGCTCATTGTGTGGGGTCGATGGAAGACATTTGTGATGGTGTATTGGGAGTTCCATGATATTTCAAGAGATTTTCGACAAATATTCTACATATGGCAGTGACGAATGATCACAATGAGGCATGGACAATCTCAAAGATTATGTGCAGGGTCGATAGATGTCATTAAGCCCTTGACCAGATATAATCCCTAAGAAATTAACCATTAAAATACCTAACCCATAAGCCCCAAATCCCTTATCCCTTCACCCTTAATCCCTTAAAATGTAATCCTTAATCCCTAGACCCCAAATCCCTAAATCCCCTAACCCCCAAAGCCCCTATCCACTTAACCCCCGACAACTTAACAAATTAATTATTTAGGCACAGTAGGCATTAAATTGGAAGCCAAATATGAAGCCAAACTAGAAGCTAAAAAATAAGTTGAGTTGATGCTAACCAGGAAGCTAAACTTGAAGCTACACCCGGAACTAACTTGGGCACTAAATAGGGTGAAAAATTGGGCTCTAATCAGGTGCTAAATTAGGTGCTAATTATTGATGTTTTGGTAGATGTGGGAGGATATTTCCCTCCTAGATGACCTTTCTTAGATGTGGATAATATTATGGAAGTAAGATATCCATTGGACATATTTTGAAATACCCTAGAAGAGAAGTCGTCCCGGAAGAATAAAGTATAATGAAAAGACACCTTCCCAGAAGAGAAGTCATCCCAACTAGAAGGAAAAGAAGACTATAAATAAGGAGGTTCCTTAGCTCATTTTTTCAATCACTCACACTCTCCCAACTACATAGAAGCAAGGCACAAGTTTGGAGGAGGTGACGCAATAGTTGTAGTTGCACAGTTTATTATTGCTCAATCTTTTGTTATCTCTCTCTTATGCACTACTCCTTAAGGAGGTGTGCTACCTTTGTATGGTGTTGTTGTTGCAGTTGGGGTGGTATTTCTAGTTAATCTATCACTTGTTCTAGGGTTTATCTAATTGGACTTTCTTTTTGAACGAAATCTATCTAAGAAAAGTTGTTAGGTTTCTCCCCCATTTGGGGTTTTCCGAGAATAAATCTCTTGTGTTCTTTTGTGTCTCTTGTTTATGTTGCTACTACTCAATACATGATATATATATTAATCATAACAAATTAAAAGAAATGCTAGTAACACTGATAATCTGTAAATAAGGAAAATCCATCATGGTATCAGAGTTGGTTACCTTCAAAACAGTTTGACCACTAGAACAAAGATCGCTACAGTGACACCTTACAGCTGCAATATTTTATCAAGATCGTTGAGCACTATCCCAAGGATGTTGGGAATAATTCCTTCATAGAGCAGTGCACCCTAACCTAGCGCACCCCCTGAAACCCTCAGCATTCATTTTGGTGAAGTTTGAAAAATCGAGGTTTTTCAGTGCTAGGGTTTCTACCGACGAAAATGTCAACCAGTATGAGATTTGAGGATAGATTGGATGGAGTAGTTAACTTTAGGTCCTGGAAGCATAGAATAAAACTCATTCTAGAAGAGAATGAATTATTGGATCATGTTAAGAAGATGCTTCAAGAACCCGAAGACAAAGAAGCAAAGGAAAATTTCAAGAAGAATGAGGTCAAGGCCAAGAGGATCTTGACAAACTCAATCAAGGATCACCTGATACCCAATGTATCAGAACTAAAGACTACAAAGGAGATGTTTGATGCCCTAACCAAACTTTATGAAAGCAAGAACACTAGTCGGAATCTTACCCTACGACATCAACTCATAAATGTGACTATGAACAAGTCAGAGACGATAGTCAACTTCTTTACAAGGATCTCATAGATAAAGGATCAGTTAGAATCTATTGGAGATCTAGTAGAGGACATTGAACTTATGACCACCACATTCAATGGATTAATGATCCAGGTGGATATTGGTGGCCACCCACCTGTTCCAACTGGCTCGTCTTGTCATTTTTTATTTTAGCATGTTCTTATGTACTTATTTGTAATTGTGGGATTTACATTTATGGGGTTGTTTGAATCCCTACACATCTTCCATGTGGATACTAGTGGCCTCCCACCTAATCCAACTAGATTATTTTGTATGTTTTCATGTCATCACATCTTGTTGTACTTCCAGGGATGCTTTCAGGCCCTAAATAATGTTATTTTGACTCGACGCGGTCAAACTATAGACGAAGTCAAAGTTTGACGACGTAATGTGTAGTTATTGAAAAGACCTTTCCAATGGTCTATCACACGCCTAAAACAAAGATCGTATGCAAAAGTTATGACCCCGAGAAGTTAATGTACTGACTTACCCAAATGGGGCCCACATGAATTTTGGCATTTCATCTCCTAGGGTTAGGTTTGTGGATATCTAGGGTTTTGGCATTCATGGTTATCACAAAAAGGCCTTCAGATCCTCATTGTATTGATCTTCTTGCGAATGAGTGTAGCCGTCACATCTCTTCTTAGAGATAAATATACAACCATTTTAGTGAGTCTTGCACTCTATATTTTTACAATCTCTTTACAATTATTTCATTAATAGAAATGAAGTATTGTTGTATTTCTTTGTTTCTGGCAATTTTCATGTTTTTTTCATTGTAATATCTCTGCTTTCATTTTGTTCCAAAAATAATCTGGATCAGTGGTATCAAAGCAAGATACTCTTGATCTTTTTCCAGTGCATGTCCCTGACAAGGTCCGAGTATAGCCAGTTGGGTCTCGAGTTTGTCTCTCTTGAGGAAAATCACTCTCGCACGCCCAAGAAACCCTTGATGGCTACAGAAAAAAAGACAATGGAGTAGAATATTCTATTAACCTATTTCTTGAGCAATCTCTCATGTGACATACGGAGGAAATGATGGAGAATTTTGCACAAATCCTTTAATGCCTACCGATAGAAACATGCACATCTTCATCAAGTGGTCATTTTGGAGGAACCTCTCCCTCCAAGGTACAAGTTAATTTTGATATTCCCATATTTGAAGGTCAGATAGATGTGGATGCCCTAGAAAAATGGTTAAATCTATTAGAAGGTTATTTCTTTGTTCAAAAATTTTCCAATAGGGAAAAGATCACCTTTTCACTCCTCAAGGCTCTCCCCCATGTCAAACATTGGTGGGAAATTTACTGGGAGAAAAGTTCCATAGAGGAATCTGCAATATAAGGGGTTGAGCCCACTTGGGATTTTTTTTTTATGTAGTCAAAGAACAGTATTATCATGTTGATAACTATGAAGACCAGTACATGAGATGGACCACACTGCGAAAAGAGAAGAGCCAAATAGTGTTGGAGTTCAAAAATACTTTCCATACCTTGCACACCAAACTGGGTATCAAAGACTCTGAGCGGCATCTGGTTCTGAAATATTGTGGGGCTTTGCATAGGTACATCCAAACCGAAATGGATTTCCTAAACATCTCATCATTGGGAGTTTCCTATCGATATGCTTTCAAAATCGAGCAGAAATTTAGACACCAGAACAAATGGGAATTCGAGTCTGCAAATCTGCCACAACCAAAGCATGGTAAATACGTCCCTAACCAACATCCTCTAGACAACCATTCCAAGACATAGGATAAAAAGGGTAAAGGGAATATGAAGAATGACACTGGGAAGTGGTGTGACTTCCACAAAATCCCCTGGCACAACATTGACGATTGTCGCTCGAAATAGTCATTGGTGGTCGAGGTCAAAGACACAAAGCCGAACCCTTATTCGGAATCCAATCCAGAAAATATTGAAACTAGACAAATCATCGACTCACAACCCACTGCTATTGTCGTGACCCCAGCAATTTAACCAAAAGAATCAGTAGAACATGAAGAGGGGGAGCACCTCTTCCATTCACAGATGTGGGTGAAGGGGACCCCATTGCATTTCATTGTTGATAACGGCATCCAGAAGAACCTCGTATCATCTAAGGTCGTCAAAGATTTCAAGTTACCAACAAAACCACACCCAAAACCATACAACATCGGGTGGCTTCACTAGGGATAAGATCTTTATGTCAGCCAGCAGTGTCACTTGTCCTGAGGAATCCAACCCTTCAAGGATGACTTAGTGTGTGGTTTTTCCCCTCTTGATGTTTGTGATGTTGTTTTGGTCCAACCATATAGGTGGATACATCATGTTGTCTATGATTCTAGACTATGTAGTGTCATTATTACTCTGGGAGGTCAACTTTATAGGATACCAGACGTAGTTCCGACTATTGTTCCACCAAAATAGTGCTGCAAGGTAATCTCTCATACTGCCAAATTCATCCTCTTCAGTCTATTTAAAGGATGCACAAAAGACCACTATAACTATTGCAGCCTCAACACCTTCTATCCAACAAATACAAATTGTTTCTTCACCTACAATGGTGCCTACACAATGCCTCGTCAAACCTAGAGACAACAGATTGGTGGAGCATATTCAACCCTGTCAGCAGTGGGCGTGTGACACTCTTCCACATACCAAGCAACACAAACTCTCCAAAAACACACGCAACTCACCAAGATTTAGATTCAGAAAATTCTTCCCCCTCTTCCCTAGGCACTCAGCACAATGGATTCCATTACTTCCTAAGGGGGGAGGATTGATCCAGGTGAATATTGGTGGCCACCCACCTGTTCCAACTAGTTCCTCTTGTCAATTTTTATTTCAGCACGTTCTTATGTACTTCTTTGTAATTATGGGATTTACACTTCCAGTGTTGCTTGAATCCCTACACATCTTCCAGGTGGATACTGGTGGCCTCCCACCTAATCCAACTGGCTTATTTTGTATGTTTTCATGTCAACACGTCTTTTTGTACTTCTAGGGCCATTTTGGAGACCTAAACAATGTTATTTTGGCTTGCCATAGTTAAACTATAGACAAAGTCAAATTTTGACAATGTAATGCATAGTTCTCAAAAATACCTTTCCAACGGGCTATCACACGCCTAAAACGAAGATCGTATGCAAAATTTACCACCCTAGGAAGTTAATGTACTAACTTACCCAAATGAGGCTCACATGAATTTTGGTGTTTCATCTCCTAGGGTTGGGTTTTTGGATGGATAGGGTTTTTGCATTCATGGTTATCGTAAAAATTCCTTCAGAGCCTCATTTTAATGATCTTCTTGTGAATGAGCGTAGTTGTCACATCTCTTCTCGGAGATAAATCTGCCACCATTCTAGCGAGTCTTGCACTCTGTATTTTTACAGTCTCTTTACAATTCTTTCATTAATAGAAATCAAGTATTGTTGTATTTCTTTGTTTCTGAAAATTTTCATGAGTGTTTCACTGTAATATATTTGCATTCATTTCATTCCGAAAATAATCCAGATCATTTCCCTCCCTCATGGGACCCATTTGTCCAAGGAATTTGCACAAGAAGGATATTTCCCAAGTTTGACAAGTTATGGTCAGATTGCACTCAAGAGGAATCCAGGATAATATCCAAGACACAAAAGACTAATGAGGAAGAAAATCAAGCACTTGCTGCCCAAGTGAAGAAGAGAAAGGAAAGGGAAGAAGGCATCCCTAAGAAGTCTAAGAGACCTCGTTACAAGAAGGATGTGTCAAAGGTCAGATGCTACAATTTCCAGAAGTTGGGACATTATGCCTTTCAATGTCTAGATAGAAATGAAAAGGAGAAGAAGAAACACCATGCACATGTAGCAGATGTCGAAGAGCACCCAAAGGCATAAAAGGATGAAGAATTTATCTTTTAGACAATGGTGTTTCCATGCATATGAACGATAGAAAGAAACTCAAGCAGGACAACAATGCTAGACTCCAGGTTTTCATATCAGGTTTGATGTTTCATATTGTGGTTTCTTAAGTAAGTATTGTACCTAGGATAACAATCTTTACAGCTTCATTATTTTCTATTGCTATCAAATATTTAGGTACACCCGAATACTATCAGTACGATTACCATTAATAAAATGCTCATTGTTCATTATTAATGATATACTTGTCAGCAAGATGAAATTGATCTCCTCTAAAAGATGTTCTCGATTACTAACCATCCCATGGAGGTTACCATGGAAAAAAATTTATTGTCTCTTGTTTTAGGAAGGTCATAGGTGATAGCTCTGAGAAGGAGCTATGATGATGGTTGCAGGAGGCAACGATTTAGAATTGTCTCTAGCTAAGAATTAAAACTATGTACACAGACGTACACACCAATGTGAAGTAGAAGATGAATAAGAGTATATCTTATGGTGATTGACTGTGAGGAGAATAAGGCTCCAAATATGATCATACAATTAATTTGAACACTCTTCAGATCATCAGAAAGATTCAGTAGTTCTAGAAGGTCCTACCTAGAAACGATGCAGTAAACAAGCATGTTCTCATATAGATACATGGCATTAATGAGCCATGCTATGAAGAGAAGCATATGACTCCACAAGTGGTGAGGCAGGAAGCCCCACCAAGTACCCACTTAGAAGGAGCTATATTTCAGAGGGAGTCAACCCTTAGGATCCAGTAGGGAGGAGCAACCTCCCAACACAGTCCATAGAATATCAGACTTTAGAAGAAGTCAATAGATGCAGCGGAAGCAGGTGGCTTCAGAGATCGTATAAACTCAGAGGGAGTCAAGATTCAGAGGCACTATGCAGATTCCGAGTGAACCCGATATCAGAGAGACTCAATGGCTTAGAGACTTTCATTTATAAAGTATTCCTTTTCAGATTCAGATAGGAGATAGAGACATCTTCCAGGACTGACAGACATGTGCCATGAATTAAGGAGGCTAGATCGAAGCTTCATAGGCTTCTAGGATATGTGAGATATCCTGGGAGGATTCCCTTATCTCGATAGACCTTGTTGCAGTGACAAAGGAGGCAGTCAATCAGAAGGACTGGGATATATATTTTGCCTCAATTATAGAAACCACACATGTGTTCCATCTATGTGGTGTTGATGAGTAGCATCATTGATTGAGAGCCTTCCACCATTGAAGAAGTTGTTGAGAAGTAGGAATCCAAGGATGCCATGATGGAGGAGTATTATTCCATCATGAAGAATGATGTGTGAGAAGTGGTTCTGAGACTAGAAGGGAAGTCAGTAGTGACTTTCAAGTTGATCTACAAGATCAAACATGTTGCAGATGGAAGCATAGAGATGTACAAATCTTGAATTTTGGCCTAAGTATTATCCCAGCAAGAGGGAGAAGATTATGATGAGACACTTTCTTCGGTAGCTAGAAGAAGGGTACATAGAGAAACCACAAGATGCATGAGAAGGATTCTCATGTATGGAGATTGAAGAAGGCTTTGTACTAGCTCAAGAAGACACTCAGGGCATGATATGCCAGATCAGACAGTTATTTGATGATTTCCCATTGATCCTACATGTGTATGACCTATTTCTGATAGGAGATGACAATCTCATAGTTGGGTGTAAGAGGGAGCTCGCTTTAGAGTTCGAGATGAATGATCTAGGTCTAATGCATTATTTTTTTGGGATTGGAGGTATGGAAGATATTAGATGAGATTTTCCTTTGCCAAGGAAAAAATATTGTTGAGATCCTGAAGAAATTCGGGATGATGGACTGCAAGTCCATGACCACACCCATGACAATAAATCTGAAGCTCTTGAGTGACAAATATTCATATTTGGTGGATCCCATGATGTACAAACAATTGATTGGTTCCTTGATGTACCTGGTTAACACCAAGCCAGACATATGCTTTGTAGTGAATACCTTGAGTCAACACATGGTTGAACCTAGACAAGTACATTAGATGGAAGCAAAGCATATGTTGAGGTACCTTCGTGGTACGATTGGATATGACTTGAGATATGTCTCAGGTAGAGATGTAAAGATGTGGGGATATACAAATTATGACTTGGTAGGGAGTGCAATGGATCGAAAGAGTACTTATGGATGTTGTTTTAGTCTGGGATCATGCATGATCTCATGGTTTATCAGGAAGCAGACATCAATGGCACTCAGTACATCATAAGAAGAGTATATCATAGAAAGCGTGGCAAGTCGTGAAGCATTGTGGCTCTAGAAGTTGCTAGCTAAGATATTTGATCTAGAATTGGAGCCAACTTTGATACATTGTGACAATCAAAGTTGTGTGAAGCTTACTGAGAACTCTGTATTCCATGACAAGTCTAAGCATATAGAGATCAAATATAATTACATATGGTACATGGTGCAGAGAGGAGTTGTGGAGCTCCAGTACATATCCATGGACAAGCAGATAGTGGACATCCTCACCAAGCCCTTGTCAAGAGTGAAGTATGAGTATTTCGGGGACAAGCTTGGAGTGTTTCTGAATGTCCACCCTCATTGAGAGGGAGGTGTGTTATTTCTTCTCATGTCGGCTAACCCTTATGGCCAAGGGTTCCCTAGATCAATCATGTGAGGTGATTGAGGGGGTAATGCATTGTCGGACCTGTTGAGAGAATAAACATCACACGCATAGTCGTAAGACTATGGCGAAGGATGTGTGACTCCAGACAGTAGTTATGTGCTACTTCAGTGGATGTGTTCCACTGGTAGAGTTTGTGTGACTCTCGACAATAGTTGTGTTCTACTTCGGTGGATGTGTTCCACTAGTAGAGGTTATGTGACTCTGGACAGTAGTTGTGTGCTATTTCAGTGGATGTGTTCCACTTACAGAGGTTGTCTGAATCCAAACAATAGTTGTGTGCTACTCCGATCGATGTGTTCCACTGGCAGAGGTTGTGTGACTCTGAACAGTAGTTGTGTGCTACTTCGGTGGATGTGTTCCAATAGAGGAGGATGTGTGACTCCGAACAGTAGGTGTGTTCTACTTCGACGGATGTATTCCACTGGCGGAGGTTGTGTGACTCCATATGGTAGTTGTGTTCTACTACAGTGAATGTGTTCCACTAGCAGTGACTGTGTATCACTGGACAATAGTTGTGTACTACTTGGTAGCAGTTGTGATCTATTGGATGGCATTGTAGTAGTTGTGTGCTACTAGTTGATTGTCATGGATATTACCAGATCGTTTGGATGTAGTTGTGTGTGCTACCATTTGATCGAAGAGATTGTTCCTAATTATTCGAGCTACCAAAGGCATTGTAGCAGTTGTGTGCCTACTAGTAGATTGCAGCGTAATTAGTGGACTACTAGATGAAGACATCGTGAAAGATGCCTCCCTAGCTAAGAGGGATTTTTGATGTTTTTGTCACTGCAGGATGATCTTTCCCTCCTAGATGACCTTTCTTAGATGCAGATAATATTATGAAAGCAAGAGATCCATTGGACAGATGTTGAAATACCCTAGAAGAGAAGTCATCCTAGAAGAAATTATAATGAAAAGACACCTTCCTAGAAGAGAAGTCAGCCTAGCTAGAAAGAAAAGAAGACTATAAATAAGGAGGCTCCTTAGCTCATTTTTTCACTCACTCACACTCTCCCAGCTATACAGAAGCAAGTTGCAATTTTGGAGGAGGTGACGAGGTGACGCAATAGCTACAACTGCATAGTTTATTATTGCTCAGTATTTTGGTATCTCTCTTATGCGCTACTCCTTAAGGAGGTGCGCTACCTTTGTATGGTGTTGTTGTTGCAGTTGGGGTGGTATTGATGGTTAAGCTAGCACTTGTGCTAGGGTTTATCTGATTGGACTTGCTTTGTAAATGAAATCTATCTAAGAAATGTTATTGGGTTTTTTCCCCATTTGGGGTTTTCCTAGGATAAATCTCTTGTGTTCTTTTATGTCTCTTGTTTATGTTGTTATTGCTCATTACATGATATATATGTTAATGGTAATGAAGTAAAATAAACACTAGTAACACTAATGCTCTGTAAATAAGGAAAATCCAACATTAATAGCGCCGAATTGTGTTTCTCGATGCAAATTACACCCAAAATAACGCCATCACAGTAAATAGCGTCGACTTTTTCAAAAGAGTGGACAAAAATACATTAAAAAAAACAGTGGAAGCAAAAGAGGGAGAGAAAAAGGAAGTTAATCATAGGGATTTGTTGTAGTGTGCAACCATGTCTTCTAGCACTAATGTGGTTGTATTACTCCCTATGGCCATGACTAAGATATCCCAGGAGTCTAGCAAAGAACATAATAGGATTATACATTTCTCCTCCTCGGTGATTTTAATATCCATATAAGATAACTAGCTTATAATGGTATTAAACGCATTTAAATGCTCATTCATTAAACTTCCATCACTCATTCTCAGAAGATACAATTTATTTATGATAAATAGTTTATTTACCAAGGATTTCGACTAGTACAAGCTTCCCAACTTGTACCATGGTTTCTTGGCCAAATCTTCACCTGAGACATTCAGTAGCACTGAATATGCAAGACAAAGTTGAATCATACTCCTTTCTCTTCTCTCGAGTTTCTCCCATTCTTCCATTGACATACTTGTTGGCATGGTACCTGGACAAACTGTTGTCCATTATTCTCGATCTACAAGGAGATATTCAATTTTAATCTTCCAAAGCTCAAAATTATGGCCATTGAATTTTCCGATCTTTGTGCTCGAGCTACTAGCCATTATTTAACACAATATTTAAAGATTTCAGACTTATGACTCTTATTGAACCTAGGGTTTATCTCAAATCCAATTTTGTTAATCCAAGCTCTGATACCACATGTTACAAAATGAGACACACGTCCACACTAAATCTAGCAGAAGAGAGGAAGAAATATATAATAAAGAAAATAAATGACACAACAAGCACACAGTACGTAGAGATTTTACCCTGGAAACCCAAACCGGGAAAACCAGCATTCCTTGAGTGTTCTTCTCCCTATTGTCTTATTCGTTCAAAATAAAATGTTACATCCCCGGATGGGGTGTTAGACGGCGCAACGTGGCAGCAGCTGGAGGAGGGTACTGGGGGATGTGGCGTCAGACCACGTGCTGGGCTTGTGCCGCAGCCCATCACCCCACTCGACCTTTAAATGACAGTAATGCTGATACGAGGGGGCATTAACGACGTCGTCCTCCCCCTGTGCTGCGAGTTTAAATGAAGCGGATGCATTATGGCCTTGGCTTATTTCATTCCCCTGCGTGCAGAGCCCCTTCTTCTGTTGCTGCACTTCATCCCTGATCTCATCAGCAAGCTTCAAATGACCTTCCCTCTTGCTAACAGTTGTTTTGGTTTGCAAATGACACGGCCTCGAGGCAAACCCTCGAGGGGCTCCTCCTGGAAGCCTCGCAGACCCTCCATTTCGCCCCAAACCTCTGACTCGGAGATTTCCTCCCCTCGGCATCAGTTCGTTTATCCCCAGGCTTCTCTGCGACCTCCGCATCCCAGTTCCATGGAAATAATTCCCCAAGCACCCTTATCGCCCCTTCAGCTCCTCAATGTCCCGCCTCACCCTGAACATCACTCTAATCTTCCAAGCATCTCGACGACAGCACCTTCTCAATGGGAGGCACCACAAGGAGCAGGACAGAGCTCTCAGGAAGCTTTTGAGAGAGACCATTTCAGCAATGGCCTGTCAGCCCTGTTCAACTTGGTCTTCGAATTACGACAGGAGGTGGCGGACTTACAATTCCGCATGAAAACCGCGGAAACTAAGGTAGCCATCTTCCTCCACATCATCGTGTCTATGCAAAGCGCATTGCTCTCGGATCCGGTTGCAGTCCACAAAGGGGAGGAACAGAACAGAGGTCCAGCCCAAGCAGACATGCCGCAGACTGAGCATGAGGACTACACTGGGGAAGCAGCGGACGACCAGGAAGCTGACATGCGTTGGGATGCTGAGCCTGTTCACACTGAGGGAGCACCCGGGCCAGGGGATCCTCAGCCCATGCAGCCCCATCATTCACCAGGTGTCTAAGTTTCTAGCTTTAAGTGCTAATGCTACCTAGTAGAAATAAACAGTATAGCTACTCTCTTGTTTTGTTAAGAACTAGATGAACTATGGAAGGGGTGAGCTGGCTGGACTGGTTTCCCCATGCTGGGGCAGTCCAGTTATTACAGCTTGCCACCTTTTTTGTAACTTGCTATCCAGCTCTAGACTCTGAAAGCTCCTAATATACAAAACTCTTATTTACAAAAAAAAAAAAAAAAAAAATGTTACATGTCTAACCTTGGTCCACACCTAAGAAACAATCGACATCATACCCTCTTGCTTACACAAGAACAACCACGATTCGGCTTACATTTGCATGACCAACAACCTCTAAATTATAGACTCTTGGTGATTAGCCATTCATCATCTAAATATTCAAGATTCATTGATTAGCTTTTATAGTCTTGCAACACGCCTTATTTATAGGCTTTTCATCAGGAAAAAACCTAAATAAATGGCACCCAAAAATGGTTACATATCCATGTAGATCATTGGCCTCAAATCCTGCAAATCTCGAAATTATGTTACATTTGACTACCAATTCGGATTACCCATCAACTACCAATCGACCTTCATTTGGTCTTCAGTTGGTCGCCACACGCCCGCCTGTCGACCACTTGTCGGTTGACCTCTTCAACGTGATATCGATGTCTTTACCATGTCAAACAACCTCGACCTTCGACTTCAACTTTACCTGGTCAACTCACCTCGACCTTCGACTTTCTATCGATCCACCTCAACTTCATCTTTACCCGCTCGAACCACCTCGACCTTTGACTTCGACTATCAGTCGGTCCACCTCAACTTCGTCTTTACCTGCTCGAACCACCTTAACCTTCAAATTCGACTATCAGTCGATCCACCTCGACTTTCAGTGCAAAGAATATAATAACCCAACAAATGTGGTATTTGTTGATGATTAAAATTGTCAACGAAGTTTTGCCCGCAAAGTGTTGCTAAAGCTTATTATTATTTAAAAAATAAAAAATAAATAAATAAATAAATTAGATAATACTAGTAGGTGGGACCCCCTTGAACTATTGGAGATCGGATCTGTTCATTTTTTATGTTGTGATGATGTGTGACACGGCTTACATGGTTGATGAAATCTTGTTGTTATTGGTTATGATTTGACTGTATGAAGTGTTGATTCCTTATGTTACTATAGCCTATGTTATTCATTAATGTCATTGCAATATATTCTTATCGCACCTGCACAACAAATATGTTAGTGAAATTACATGAAGGGCAGTTTTGAGAGAGGCAAAATACTATAACAAATGCAAAGAAAAGAGACCTAATTATGCAATACTACATGCAAACAATTGGAAGGAAATGAGAAACAATTGCAAAGGGGAAGAATTTAAATCTATCCTAAACTATACTACATACATGAGAAGACTTCACGATTATTGTTAAACCCTAGCTAGCAAGTAAATGGATATGAAATTTTGATTGGGTTATATGGTTAATACACATATGGTATGAAATGTTGATGGCGCATTTGGCAAGGTAATAGTGTTATTGGTTATGTGAATGGTTGAATTATATGGGACTTGAATTATGTTATGTCATAAGTCGTGCTATTGGATTTTAATGTGGTGATGGTTTAGATACATGGTTTGATTAATGGTTAATTAAGAATGTGTTGGAATGTACTAATGAATTAATGCATTGTGGGTAGAGGCGATGTGCATTTACTGCACGTCACCTTTACTCCTCCTGTTAGCCGCCACCCTAGTCGGGCTATTGTTTGATCTTGTTGTTGTGGCTACTCTCATTTTAAGGAATTCGATTACAAGTATGTATTTTTTTGGCCATTCGTGACTCTTCTCTGGTTATGAAATGATTATTGGCTCAGGTGTATTGGTTTTTGTTTTCCTAAGTGTTGCAACTGTGTGAAATTTGGGTTCTTGGAATGAAGAGTGGATGGTTCTTCCTGTAATAATTTTGAGTTCGTAGAGGTTATTGGTCTTCCTGAGTGATAGCTCTTTGTTATCATTGTTGGTTTAGTTGGAGGGTTTTTGTTTAGTCTTGGGTGGATAGCTATCTTCACACACCTTCACTAAATATAGTCTTTGGCTTTCATGGATTTAATGGTTGAAGGTTTTTTGCGTCACTATGTTTTGTTCACTTCGGCATTGGTTGATTTCACCACTAAGGGTCATGAAATGGGTTATATTGTTCTTAATTGGCCCTATCTTCACCTCCATGTTGTGGTTTTTTGATCGAAGAACATGAGGGTTATACCCTGCATGCATTAAATAACCTTGCCAGGCTGAACTAGAGCCCTACCTTTTCAGTTATGGCCCCTATCATGGATTTGTACCCATCCACGAATGAGTCGTGGTTATTCTTATATGCACCGTGTCCTCAGAGTTTTCACCATTACAAAGAGTGGTTCTACTCTCCCTGTGTTGGCTATGGAACAAACTTTATCCCTCCAGTCTGAAGATTGATGGAGAATACCAACCTAACCTGTTGGTTTTGCGACTTGGTTATGGTTGATTGGTGGTATAATTGTTGATTTTTTAGCACAGGCTTGACCAGTTGCTCATGTGACAGTCTTTTTGGTTAGTATATAGTCACTGACTTTGTTATAATAGTGGTAAACCCTACATTGCCAATTTCACTTTCAAAGCATACAGTTACTCCCCTTATGTTAATAACTCAGTATTGTTAATAGAGAAGGCCTCTACCACGATTTGATTGGATGCAGGGGTATGCATAGTTGCCAAATCTTGTTAGGTTGATTGATTTTTTACGACAGTGGTGAATTGATGTTTGATACCCAATCACTGGTATTTGCACTAATGAGTATTTGTATGATTAGTTGGAGTTGGTACAAATGCTTGATGTTTCTCACGCATGTTGCGTTGTGTGTATGGTGTTTTTACAAAAAGAAATAATGGGCATGGTAACTGTGGTTTTCTTTGGGGCTGAATGACTATTGAATCAGATGACTGTAAGAATATATCACTGCATCCCTATGTTTCTTCGATTGTATAAGCCTAAGTTTGCACAGCATAGTCGATTACGGTGTGACTAAATCAAAACAACATTGTATTAAATCGATGGCTCGGGACGATGGGTTGAGTTAATGTTGGATTACTGAGAGGGGGGGTGAATCAGTAATAGTGTAATTATAATCTTTTTTCTTCAAATGTTATATCAATGTAGAATTATTATCCAATAATGAGCAGTAAGAAATAAATAATCACACACATACACAGTACACCAGTGTTTTACGTGGAAACCCAAATCGGGAGAAAACCACAGCATGTTTTTTCTTATATGTCTTGAAGAATTACATTCATTGAAAGTACCAACTTCCTTTGTTTTCCAGCTGCAACTGGAAGGAGGCTCCAATCCCCTATTTTCTCAGGCTACAACCTGAGGGAAGCTCCAACTCCCCAATTCTTTGGCTACAACCAAAAGGAGGCTACAACCCCCAATGTTCTTTGGCTACAACCAAAAGGTGGTGACAACCACCTATCCTTGCCTCGTCCTGCCAACCTGAAGTAGAAGTAGAATGATGGAACCACTGTCACACTATCACTGTGAGATATATCATTGTAAACCTGTACCAATAAATCTGAACCATGCATCAACCATCCATCAACCTATACCTCAACCTGTAATCAACATGTACCATAAACAAGTGCATCAACCATGCACCAACCTGTACCTCAACCTGTAATCAACTTGTACCATAAAAAAGTGCATCAACCATGCACCAACCTGTAATCAACCTGTATCATAAACAAGTGCATCAACCATGCACCAACCTATATGTGCGCCAACTCATCAACTACTTGTCTCAACCATGTACTCAACATGTACCACAACCAAAAGCCTTCATCAATTTCATCATACAAATCTGATTTGTATCTCTATAATAGACCTGGTGTATATGATCACATTCCTGCAAACCTTCCTTAACTTTAAAAACAAGAGACTAGCATTTTCATCAAACTTTTCTTTAGTCTCACATGCCTAGTTTTGGATTAGTCAACAACCCTAACTTGAAGTAATCATAACTTTGAACCTGTAATGTATAAAGATCTGAAACTGATACACAATGTTCTTCAGTGTGTTTAATTCAATTCCTCCAAGTGTCACTACTTCGAACCTCTCATAAAAGGAGTTATAGCAAAAATGGCATACCTTGCTGAATTTTGGCTTATTCTAGAGAGCGACCTTGTAGAGCGTGCCCCGCACAAAATATTTGATGAAATAATCTGAAATTGTTACACAGCATACTACATATTGTACCTTAACCAACACATTTTTTCTCACTGAATTTGGATCTATTATGAAGAAGTTATGACGTTTTTACCCGAAACCCCTGATTTTGACTAGCTTTAGGACTGGCCACAAACCCTATTTTCCACGGAGTGTAACTCCCAAAATACAACGACCCACAAGATGAATTTTTTTCCACAGATACTTGGATATGTTTTCTCACTTTCATAGAAATTTCACAATCTGAATCATTATAGAAACACAGTTATAGCGAAATAGTGAGATGACCTATAAATAACATACATTAGAAAGCACCATCAAAAGAATTTATCCTTCCTTGCATTTTGGTCTTCTTTTCTTCACCTTCACTCAGAATTCTGGTTTAGATATCCTTAGTTACCTCATACAGATATAGATATTCATATGCTCAAGTTTGATTCAAATGAGATAGCCTTGCCTCTTATTTATACTCTCCAAGTAGCTTCCTTAAAAACATCTTCTAGGTCACTTGGCCCACTTTCCTTATTTTAGGGTTGGGTCCACTTCTAATTTCTCCATTAAATTTATTAT
>ML807224.1:0-41143 GCA_009831015.1 Picea engelmannii
TTTTTAGGGCACAAGGCCAAGTCAATGACTCATGAATAGATCATATTTAACTCATCAACAATCAGCTCACTAAGAGAATACATGTCACAAAGTGGGATTTGAACCTGGGTGGGGAAGGTAACAACTTTTCCTCACAACCACTTGTGGTTGTGTGTGCACGTGCGTGTGTGTGTGCATGTGTGTGTGAAGGGTAACATTTTTTCCTCACAATCACTTGAGCTACACATGCCAAATTGTGTGTGTGTGTGTGTGTGTGTGTGAAGTGTAACATTTTTTCCTCACAATCACTTGAGCTACACCTTCCAATTTGTGTGTGTGTGTGTGTGTGGGCGGGGGTGTGGGGATAACAATTTTACCTCACAATCACTTGAGTTGCACTGACCAATTTGTGTGTGTGTGTGTAAAGGGTAACATTTTTTCCTCACAATCATTTGAGTTGCACTGACCAATTTATGTGTGTGTGTGTGATGCTTAGATGTTATTATCTAAGTGTGGTCTATTAGAGGGTTTATGCTTTCTTATTATATATTAAAAAACAAAGGCTTATTGTTTTAGTTGGTCCTAGCAGTACCTTAAACATTCTTGGCTATTTGTTTTTGTTACTTTTAGTTTTCTATTTCTATTACATGAATAGTTGCAATGGTTTCATTTGTAGTTCCATTTTGGATAACTAACACTAGAAATGTTATGCACCTAACCATAACATTTTTATGGGGTATTAGACTTTATGCATGAGATATTTTATATGTATGCTTAGTAATATTATATTAATGTTCTAGTCTTAGGTTTTAATAGTATCATTTTCTAATTGAAATGCCTCCAATTAACACCATCAAGTGACATTTATTCGATGTGAGCTATTACAATGTTGTATCTATGTCTCTCAAGCTACAAAGGCACCCCTTTGGCTCAGAAACCATGATCAAGGGGTATCTATTCTACAAAAGTCTCCCAAGACTTACACATGGCCTAATTCCAATTTAGTGTACTCCTTGCACAAGTATTATATTCCATGAGGAGAAAACATGTTGCTTTGGGGAATCAAATCCTAGTGGAGGCAACAATGACACCTTGCTTTCACCAACTAGGAAGGCCCTCATTGATATGGTATCATATTTAGAATACATAAGGAAATCCCTCATTGATATGGTATCATATTTAAAATACGTAAAAAAATGTTTTGTGCAATAATGGCCTTAGAACTTTTATTAGAGCCTCGAGATTTAAGATATGATTTTAGCGTCTTTTTAAAATAAATAGGGGTTATCCTCTCTTGTTTGTAACTCTTATTATTTTATTATTTTATTAATACAATCAACCAATGTTTTGATTCTTATTGAAAATGTCTTCCTCCATTACTCAAATTTTCATGTACAACCTTTGGTGTGCAAGTGCCTCCACTATTATCTCCTTGCTTTTGGCTCTTTGTTTTTGTTTCTTTTAGTTTTCTATTTCTATTACATCAATAGTTGTAATAGTTTCATTCATAGTTCCATTTTGGATACCCGATGAGTCTTGAATGAATTATTCTCTTAGACTTGGATCCATATATGTAACAAGATAGAAGCCATACCCAGTCTTCTCTAGTGACAAAGCTATGGATAGAGGATGAGGTATCTAAGTCTTCCTCTCTTTGAAGGTAAAGATGATATCTTTGTAATATTTGATTAACTAATTATACTCATTTCATCTCTTTGGCTACTAAGTTTATAGCTTATGGACTGATCTAAAATTGAAGGCTTGTACCACATGCAAGTCAAATTTTATGTGTCTTGGGAAATGGATCAATTTGCAAGCACATATATTTTTTAAATGAGTTTTGGACTGTCCGCAGGGGTGTAGACAGATTGGCATGTGCTATGTAAATGGAAGGAATTGTGTAAATGAGGTTTCAAGTTCGATTCTCACCTCGCTTTATCTATGTTCCATGCTTGCGAGATGTGTGTCACACCTGGGGGTATATGGGTAGCGGACGGGTATCGACCATGTGTCACGCGAGTATGAGAACCGCGAGTTGTTGATTCCCCCAACATTAAAAAAAATATTGGACTTAAAATTGCAAAAATAACAAAATAACGGAGATAAATAGTTATCAAATAACACACATAACACAACAAATGATAAAGGAGTTCACCCCTCTCTTGGGATACATCTCTCGGTCCAGCTTCCAATGGTCCTCTTGCATTAAGTGTTCAACATGTGAAAAATAGCAATTTACAATGCTCAAATGGAAAAAATAACAGCTCCAATGGCTTCAGAACTATCAAAAACCCATGTCTAGGCTTGTTCTACTCCTGGTTTGGTCAAAAAATGAAGAAGATATCTCTCCTAGAAGTTTTTTCTTCCACTACAGCCAAATCGTCCTCCAAAACGCACATACAGTGCCAAAATCCAACTCGCGCACTCCAAACCTAGCTCTCCCACACTGTTCTGGATCATGGGCGAATTTGGTGCATTGTTAGCACGCTTTTAGCACCTGATAGCAGAGGTTGGGGTCGCATGGGTCATGTGGTCGCGACCTGAATTAACCGTCCACCCTCGAATCGGTTGGCTCTCATTTAATTTGCGCTCTAGGCCACATGGCATTGGTTTCAACTATGTGTCCCCGGGTTGGGTCTAAGCCCTGACCCTTTTTCCACCCAATGGAACCGCCACTTAAACTTAAATATTAATTGTGCCATTATAGGTTAAGACTCACACGGTAGGCAGGCTGGTTGCCCGGCCTACATGCTCACCCATCCACTCGGAGGTCGCCGGTTCAAACCCCGCAGAGCCCAAACCAAAATATTTAATGGTCGGTGGGGTGCCATGTGTCAACCCACGATTGGGCCATGTGGCACCTTGCCATTGGTCCAAGTTAGCGCCCAAATGCCCAGTCAGTTGTCTAGTCACATGTCACGTGTCCTTGACACATCAGCAACACGTCATCTCTACCACGTCAGTTGTACGGTTGTACAAAATTTACATTTAGCTGCCACGTCAGCGTGTATGGACTGTACAGTCAACAAAATTTTGCATGTTTGGAAAAACGGACATAACAACATAACTTTTCCATACGGACTCTGTTTAAGCCCATTCAAGTTGCATTGTAATCGTGAGGACGAGATATATGCAATGAAATCGTTTTCAAACACTTTGATTTTTAAGCATTTTTTTATCCCTTGGATCATGGACTTAGTCATTTGTTTTTTAACATCTCTATAAACTCCATGGCTCACTCGTTGCATTATTAGTGACAAGACTACCAAGTTTGTGATCCACTTCTAGCAAGAAGTTTTCAAGCTAGCTAAGGGTCACTTTCAATATAAGTACAATCTATCACCCTCAAATAGATGAAAAAAGAGAGGTAGTTAATAAATTCTTGGAGGGCTATTTTCACATGTATAGAGAGCATAAACAAAGTAAATGGATGAGATGGTCGCATCTAGTTTAATATCGGTATAGTACTACATATCGTTATGTCACAAAAATGACCCCTTTTAAGGCATTATATGGCTATGAACTTCCACTATCAAGAATTGGGTCATTCAAAAAGTTAGTCCTTAACACTGTGAACTCTCCATTGAGAACACAAAGTGTCTTCGACATCCTAAAGGACAACTTGTCCATAGCAACAAATAGAATGAAACAAATGACCAATGCCACTCAACAAGATAATTTGAGTTTGGAGATATGATAGTGTCTAATTGTAACCATACAAATAAACAACACTCCATAAACCTGATAAGAAATAGCTTCAATACAGAGTGTGAGAAAAAGTTGAGGGGTACATATCTCATGTCCTAAAAAACAAAAAGGAAGATGGGTAGTGACACGGTTGTCCAAACAAAGATCCCTCTTACAAAAATGACAAGAAGTTAATACTATCAGTTCATGTATTTAACATGATGACATAACTGTGGAGACTGCCAAACGATCCTAAAATATATGGTAGTATAATCAACCAGATAGAGCACGTGCGTGATATAACTGGTGGCTTGCGGGTATGGAAAACTCTATTCAAAGATATTTTCATAAAAGTCCGTCGACAACAGGTTTCGAACCTGCGCGGACATAGATTTCAAGACTGGAAAACTATTCAAAGATTTTTCATAAAAGTTTGTCGACAACAGGATTCGAACCTGCGCGGTCGAAGCCAAACAGATTTCAAGCCTGGAAAACTCTATTCAAAGGAATTTTCATAATAAGCCGTCGACAGCAGGGTTCGAACCTGCGCGGGCAAAGCCCAACAGATTTCAAGTCTGTCTCCTTAACCACTCGGACATATCGACTGTTTCTATCGAAGCGTGAATATAACGCTAATTAAAGTTAATTTCCGAATATATTATATTAAGATAATTTCATGTGATCAGCGACCACATACCATGGAATGCAATGCAATTCCGTTAGCTTATTGGACCACTCAAATGTTTACATATATAGTCTTCCAAAGGCTCCAATCATAAATATGATTGGCCTTTTCTCAAAATCAAAACATATAATATGATACAACCCAAAGGCTACAATATAGATTGCATTATTACATCACTCCTGAGACTTGATTTTCAAAAATATAGATTGCATTATTACATCACTCCTGAGACTTGATTTTCAAAAATATAGATTGCATTATTACATCACTCCTAAGACTTGATTTTCAAAGACCGGATGACATTAGAAAAAAGATTAAGATTCTTTTGACATCATTTCTTTTTCATTTGATTGCTTAATGCAGCTTACCTCTATAAAGTCGATGCTTCTTTACAAAGTTTGTTTAAATCATTATTAAAGAAGACATTTATGAATTTGATTCTTACCTTAGGGACTCTTTCCATGATGGGATATAACAATGGATTTTCTATCTTATATCTCCCTTTTCCCAATTTAATGATGATGAGTTTGGAGTCCCCCGACACTTGTAGATTAGAAATTCCTCTTTCTTATGCAATCTTAAGGGACGGATATCGATAGTGCATAAAATTATACTTTATTGTTTGTCCCCGATCATACTTCATATTTAAAAATAATGAAGTGTTTTGCCTTCAATTAGAGGTTGCCACCTACACTACATAGGGATTTTTGACAAGCACTATCAAAGAAACCCCAAGTCACATCTTTGTTAATTTTTGGTTCGAATAGTTCTTGGCTTCTTTAGTTTTGTATGATTCCAAATTTCCCCATAAGTATATATTACTCAGTGATATACTCGTATCAGTAGGATTTCCATTCCCTACAATATCATATCATTTCTTGCAATCCAAATAGTCCAACTCATTATACTAGGTAATTCCTTGTGTTTTGTCATCGATCTATCTTTGTACCATCCCTCAAAGCAAGTTGTAAATGAGTCACCTTCCCACTTTTCTTTACCTTCAGTCAACTTTAATGCATCTAACCATACTTCTCTCTGTAAATGGACAATGAACTAGCACATGGTCTATAGTTTCCTCTTTAATCTTACACATGATGCATCTACTTGGTCGTTGCCATGTTCGCTTCTAGCAATTATACCAAGTAAGAATTTTATAAGATAAACTCCGACCAAATAAAAATCCTTGTTTTCAATGGGCTATTCAACTTCCATATTGACTTCTATAACCATTTCTTATTATTTTTTGTTTCCTCTTCCACCTTTACCTTATACCCTAGTTTTGTTGTATAGTTGTTAGATATTTTATTCCTAGACCAAGTAATTTGTTGTCCTCGTCCTTTATTATAATTGCATCGTGTTTTAAATTGAGGAAGGATTGATTCCATTCTTCTATTGACTCTCCCAAAAATTCCAATTGTGAGACAAATTTCCACCCTTGGTTCCATTTACTATTAGAATCTAGATCAACTACATCTGTTAGGTGATAGATTCCCATATTATTAAGGTTGTTTTTTAAAGGATGTGATAGTCTACAGTTACCCAAGATGCCCATCCATCGATCTTCCCCAATTCTTAATTCGTTGCTTCTTTCCCTATTTTCCAAGCGAACCATTCCACCAAGGGAAAGGCCCTCACTAATGCCTTCCATATAATCAATGCTCCATTATAACTTTTCACTTCATTTCTAATCCAGTCCACAACATATTCTAGAGCTATGAATTTCACCACCATCACCTTACCCCCACAAACCTTCATGATGTATCATCCTCCATAGGCTTTTTTCTACCCAGGCTTGACCAAAAAGGTGAATGTTTTCCAGGCCCTCCATATTCTTTAGAATTTTCCAATTTCCTCCATCTAACCAATTTCCTCTTTAGAATTTTCCAATTTCCTCAATCAATTCCCTTAATGTTCAAATCCCTTTTCAATATAGACAACACATTAAAACAAAGTGAGTTTACAATAACAACAATCGGTTCTAACATCCCCCTTAAACTTAGCTTGGAGGATGAATTAAATTATTACATAACATCCCCCTTAATTTGATAGGGACTACAAATGATGACAACCAAAGAAATTAATCCAACTAAGTACAATAAAGAAAACATTACCACCTCCCAATAACAACCTACTAAAAATCATCATACTAATCAATGAAACAAACAATAGCAGTTTTTAAAGCAAGTATGAACAATTGTCACCTCAATAAGACTCTCCACCCAATCTACTTTAAAATTAGTGAAACAATCCATACACCATGCTTACGAACAAGAGGAGTCTTAGTTGAGTCGTCTTAGATGATCAATCAACTAGGAAATAAGGCAATATAGTCTTAGTCAACTAGTCAACTAAACAACAATAAATTACTAACAACAATCTATATTTATCATACAAATAATCTCTATCAAAGAAGGGCTGAAAATGAACTTGAGAAATATTGAAACAATTATTTCTATAATTTTATTATTAATCATACAACATGTTTTAAAATATATGTATATAAGAACATTAAAATGTGAAAGTATCAAAGGTAATATAAGTTCCATTAAATATGAATATTTGTGTAATTTCTTGATGATGTCAATTTGCATCATAATGCAAAAGGTGTTAGTGTCAATTCCAAGTATATTATTAGTAGTGCTTTTAATTAGGTAAATATAATCTCATTATGATTACCTCATGTTTGAAAATAGGCCCTTGTATATACACTTTCATAAATCTAATATATAAATAAACAATCATATATAATACTGGGCGAAGTTATAAATCTAATATATAGATAAACAATCATATAGGGCAAACTTCCATGGGAAACCATGTAGAATATGGATTTGTTTCATATGGAATCCATCCATAATCCACGAGGATTCAAAGGGTAAAGTGAGATAAGTTGTAATATATATATATATATATATATATATATATATATATATATATATATATAAGTAAGTTATAGTTATAATGATTTAAGAGATTATGAGGTTGAATTCATCTAGATCTTAGTATAAATTTGATTTTAGTTATAAATTTATGTTGATGATATTTACTATGAATATAATTCACAAAAAAAAATTATGTTGATGATATTTACTATGAATATAATTCACAAAAAATAACACATAAAGAATAACACACTTTTATGTGAAATTAATAAAATTAACTTAAATATCTTATGAGATTGAATCCATCTAGATCTTAGTATAAATTTGATCTTAGTTATAAATTTATGTTGATGATATTTACCATGAATATAATTCACAAAAGAATAACACATAAAGAATAACTCCACTTTTATGTGAAACTAATGAAATTAACTTGGATATCTAAACACTCTCATATATAGATCAATGGATTTGGAACTTTTGTTTGGATGTCTCAACATTCACAATTAAAATGAACATTCCTCCAAAATCCATTCACATTGTATCTTAATCTGGAAGCTCACTTTACAAGTTCAAGTTCAATTTTAATGTTATAAATATTTGTAACTCTACTTGTTATTGGGTCATTTTAAAATCTGATGATTTCTTACATCAGCAAAGATGATATCAATGAATGATTTGTACACTGGTTAATTTTAGTTAAAAAGAAATGACACATGGGAAGTAGGATAAGTCATTGTTGATGCATTATTTTTAGTGCAAACCATTATCATGCAATTAAGTTACATTATTGCTGATTATTGGTGATTTAAATGTAGAAGACATTTAAGTCGATGAACATGAGCATGATTTTTCTTTGATCACTAACATGTATATATGATTACTAACTCTTTTAATATCATTAAGATTTATGAGTTTTCGAGACCATAATGGAACCAGTAAATATGAACCAAAAGAGAGCAAGAACCATGATGAGCTTTCATAAGGCTCATTCCTTTGAGTAGGATGCATTCATTTGTGAAAGATTGTATGTCATCTTCACATGGGGTATACAATGGTGATAAAAAAGGGTCATTACAACATAGCTTTATAAATTAAGAACTTGTCTAATCTTTTTAAAATTTTATCTTACCATATTCTCTCGTGTGTCCAAGTTGGCTTCAGTTTGATTGGTTCAATATCGATAAGCCCATTATCCTCCAATCTTCTAACAAAAAGATCAGTCAAAGGATCTACCAAGGCACTGTCACCCCAAATCGCAGAATTTCCCAAAGGAAAATTAAAGTCCCCTCCCACTATGACAATTTCAAATCCAATGAAGCTTAGATTGAAAAAAAAATCCCAATAGGGGAATCTATTAGTGCATGGACCATACAAGTTGAGAACCATAATCTCTTTCCCTAGCTCCTAGGAATAAACTAGTAGTCTTAAACTTGATTCAAAAGACTATGAATTAGAGCATGCGAGAAACCTAGTTTTCCACCTAGAGACCAAAGTCCTTGATCTACCTTTCGAATTAGAAAACTTGAAATCACAACCATTTAATAGCTTGCCTAAATACTCACATAGTTTTCCCCCTTCACCTTTTGTTTCTTGAAGTAAAATAAACTCTTAATTATGGGACTCCACCGGTCTCTCTAGGACATATTTTTAGAGATTTTTCCTAACCCTCTACAATCTAAAGACAGGCCAATCATTATTCACTAGAGGCTAGGATTTGACTTTCTCTAAGAACCCCTTCTATAGACAATTGTTTGCTACATTGAACCTCAATGTGTGTCGTTTCTTAGGCTAAGAAAATATGATATTTCCTACCCCTACTTCCCCCCTTGCACCCTTTTATTTGTAACTAAGATAAACCCCCTTCCACTCAACCCATCTACTTCCCAAAAACCCTCTTTCTTGGGCCTCAAAAAGTATTGATTCGATCAATAATTACAACCACTTGTCATTTGAGTGTTTTATCTCAACTTGATTAGATATAAAAGTTAAAACAGTCAAAGGAGGATCAAAGACATCACTATCCAACTCAAAACCTAGATTACCCCAAACATTTTGAATAGTGGTTTCTTCCCCCTCACAATTAACCTTAGAATATAAACCCTCATCAGAAGATCCTTAACCAAACCACCAATATACCATAACCACGACCCAAACAATTGAAGTCATAAGAAATTATGCATGAAAGGCATAGGTCTTTAATAGTCATACATTTATATGGAAAGATCAAGGTTCTAGAGGACTGAGATAATTTTGGATTAATAGCTAGATCCATTCACCCTATGCCCAGTTGATCTGAATCATTCTCTAGGATCTTTGTGTTGATTTGATCATTTAGAGTCTCCTCAACATGTGTCATTTCATCACAACTTGAGCATAAACCAAGGGAACAATTTGGCCTTAAGTTCTCAAGTAGGAAACCTTCATTATCATTATGAAGAGAGGACTTACCTTTCCCCTTATTATTCACTTCATACTTCCCATCACTCTCCCAAGATTTTATCTTGAAAGGCAAGGAGTAATCATGATAAATTCCCATAGAGATGAAAATGTGCACACTTGAAGGGCACCCAAATGTAATTGAGAACCTTGGTATATGAAAAAATCCTTCTCTGAAGAATAAGATCCCCTACTAAACCTTCTGGCATATCGATTTCCACTAGGATGTAGACTATGGACATATTTCACATGTCCTAAGAAGTCATATTTGCCTCAAAAAAAGACCCTAGTGAGTTTCTTATTTCCCTAAAAACCTCATATGACTAGAACTCATATAGAAGTCTTGGAAGTTTAACCCATATGTTGGAATTATTGTCATTGATTTCAAAGTATTAATGTTTTCATTAATGTCATATTACAGCTTTACAAATACACACAACATTTCCAAGATTGATCTATATATAGGTTTACAAGTATATTAAAAAAAGGGGTGCACACGGAAAAGTAAAAAGTGAAATGGTGGTTAACCCATGGGTTTGAAACCCTGTGGTATTTTCCCATGGTATTTGGAAAAGTGAAATAAAAAAAGGGAATTAATTATTTAATTAAGAAGTTATGTGTGTTTTTGAATGAACATGTCCCTTCATGAAGGGTTACGATAAAGTATAAAAAGAGAAAGTATTGATAAAAAGTGTGTGGGTGAAAAATGTAATAACATTTCAAGAATTGAATGAGCAAAGATTGAATATCATTCCAAATGGGGAGAGTTACGAAATCAGTTCCAGGTCATCTTGCCATTTTCACAATAACTTATTTTCTAGGACATTTCAGACCATGAAATTTTGAGGAAATGGAGACGAGATCTATGGATACATGTGATCAAAATTTCAGACATTAATTCACTAAACTTCCTAAGATATGCCATATGGAATTTAGGTTTCCTGAATGCTCCTGAAATCAGTTTCAAACAGGTCAGTTTGGTATTTTTGCTATAACTTATTTTATAGGATGTTTCAGGTCATGAAATTTTGAGGCGAGATCGTTAGGTACATGTGGTTAAAATTACAGGTGTTGGTTTGTTATACTTTTTTAGATATGCCCTATGGAGTTAGGGTTTTTGAATAGTCATGAAATTAGTTTCAAACGGGTTAGTTTGGAATTTTCACTATAACTTATTTTCTAGGAATTTAGTGACTGTGAAATTTTCAAGGATCTGAGGAGACATAGAGAAGTACCTGAAATAAAAATTTCAAAATTTGGTTCTCCATACGTTCTGAGATATACCTTGTGGAATTTAAGGTTTTTGAATGGTCCTGAAATAGGTTTCAAACAAGTTAGCTTGGCATTTTCTCTATAACTTTGTTTCTCGTACATTTAAAACTGTGAAATTTTCAAGGATCTGGGGAGACTTACCGAAGTACCTTAGGTAAAAATTTCATAATCATATTTGTAAAATTGGATACATGGCATGTTGTACAATTTTGTTCTTTGGAAGAGGCCAAAAACAACAAGCTTTGGGAAAATTTCCATAAATTTCATTTGGAAATTCAAATTTTGGTCAAACCTAGTGAAGGCAAAAGTAGCAAGCAAACTCAGTGAAGGTAATGTGAATGTTATTATGTTTTAAAAAAGTTATATGTATTAAAGAATAAATTGTAACTTGAAGGTTGTTGCCACTCAAACAAAGAGATCAGTGTCTCTTGCTAAGTTGGTGCTTAGTGGTGGGGATTGGTGTCTGCGATGATTTGTAAGAGTAGGTTGGTGCCTACAAGGGTTTGTACCAATGGGGATCAATTTATCTAGTAGGTTGGTGCCTAAAAATCTTTGTAACAATAGGTTGATGCCTACAAAGAATTATAAAGAGAATTTTTTTGGTTTTCTCCTGAAAGGGTTTCCACATAAATCTCGTGTTCCATGTTATGCAGTTAATAGATCTCATATGTGATTGTTTTCCTATGGTTGATGAATGTTTGAAAAAGTAAAAAAATATCTTACAATGATCCCCCCCCTCTCTCAGTATAAATGTGTTCTCAACAATTGGTATTAGATTTGGTTCCTTCAAAAAAAGTCTAACCACTTGAAGGTAGATCTCAAGAGCACACATGGGTTGTCAAGAAGGTTTCTTCAAAAACAAGGCTCTGTTGTTTTATGGGAAAAAATTTGCCTTCTGGATCATAAGGATGCAAACCTATTTAATGGCTTTTGGTTTCAATATTTGGCAATCTGTTGTGACTGGTTATAAAGATCCAACATCTTCACCAACGGATCAGGCTGGAAATAAGGCTAGTGAAAATAATGCAAAATCCATGAATGTCATCTTGTGTGGTCTATTAAAATCAGATTTTGTCAAGGTAATGCATTGTGAATCGGAAAAGGACATTTTGGACAAACTTCCAAACATATATGAAGGTGATGACAAGGTTAAGAAAGCAAAGCCACAAAATCATGGAAGAGAATTCAAGAGTCTAAAAATGAAAGATGAAGAAAATGTTGTAGCATATCTCCTTTGTGTGGATGAAATTGTCAACACCATCAGAGGGATTGGTGAAAAGGTTGAAGAACCAATTATTGTGCAAAAGGTGCTAAGGTCACTTTCATTAATATTTGATGCCAAAGTTGCTTCCATTGAATAAATGAAGGATCTTAATTCATTAACAATGGATGAATTGCATGGGATTCTCATGTCATATGAAATGAGGACTAAGAAAGAGAATCCATCAAAGTGAGAAGCAACCTTCAAAGATTAAAAAAAGATCAAGAAAAAATAACACAAATCAAATAACTATTCCAGTTGTGAATCACAAAGGAAGCACATTTTTTGAGAAAGCTCGAAAAGGGATTTGGCAAATACAAAATAAAGTTGCCTTTTGAATGCTTTAATTGTGAAAAAGTAGGACATTTTGTTGTTAAGTGTCCATATGAAAAAAATGAAAGTAGTGATGATGAAGAAGACCATAACGTAATGAAAGGGGGAAAGCATCATTAGTACAAAAATAACAAGCATGAAAAGAAGAAGAACACTTATAAGCAAAATAAGAGTCTCTACTCAAAAGGGGTCAGTGACTCTTCTGAAGAGAGTGATGAAAGTATCTCCGATAGTGATAGAGAGGAAACTCTCATCATAGCAATGGAAATGAAGATCAATACTTTGGAAAATGAATACAATGGGAAAGAAATGATGAATTCAAAAGAGGAACAAAATGTTGAAACAGATGCAAAAGTGGATCTTGAAGAAGAACTTATTTGTGCCTGAAGTGAAATAAAGAAGCTTAAGAAAAAGAATTTGAAACAAAAGGAGAAACCGTAGAAATATGAAGGAGCAACTGTAGAAATATCATGATGCAAAAGAAAAAATGTCAAATATCCTTGAAGAAACAGAGAAGACTATTATCAGCCTAAATATTAAACTAGAAGAGGAAAAAAGGATGGAAGGAGTGGTGAGAATCCAGCTAAAGGAAAAGGAAGAAAATTGCGAGAAGTTGGAAGATGAAATTATTTCCTTAAGAAAGGAATTGGAGAAGCCAATTTCTTAGCTTATTAGAAGATTGAAGTTTGAAAAGAGCACCGAAACCTTAGATGATATCATCAAATGCCAAAGGTCACCACTCATTAAAATTGGTCTTGGCTATGATAAGAGTCAAATTACCAATAAAGAATATTCAAAAGTTGTAGAGTCACCGAAGAAAGCAAATGAAGGAAAATATAAAAGCTATGATTATGTACTCACTCCATCAATGACGAAGACAACAGAAAGAGACAAAATGATGTTCCCTAGAAAATTGACATTCCTCTAGAGGAAAACAATGACATAATTAGAAGATCCTTCCCAACAAGATGGCCTTGCACAACTCGGTACCAAAACTCTTTTCCTTAGTTATTTTTTTTCTTGCAATCGCTTTGGTCATAAAGAAATAGATTGTAGAGCACATGCAAGAAATAATTATGTATGGAACAAAAATATAAGTACTTATGGGTTCTCAAATAGAAACTATAATTCATTTGCTCCATTATTTGATTACAATATTGTATGTTATAGGTGCAACAATTGTGTTCATATAGCATAGTTTTGTTGAAGTGACCCAGTGGAAACTTCTAGATAAAACAAGGAAGTGGATACCCTTGCTAAACAAAAGAAAGAACCCACGGGAGTTTGGAAAAGGAAGCAAGAGAAAGAAAAGTAGAAGAAGGGGGAATCTATGCTTGTGAAAACTACCCTTCATGCTAAAAACGAAGGAAACCAATGGTACATTGATAGTGGATGCTCAAGTCACATGACATGTGACAAGAGAAATTTTCTCACTTTGAAATAAGTTAACGAAGAAAGTGTGGCATTTGGAGATAAGGCTACTACAAGGATAGATGGAAAAGGTACTCCCAATCTCAATATTGGAAAGAATAAAATAGAAAATGTCTTGTATGTTGAAGGTTTGAAACACAATCTTCTCAATGTTAGTCAAATGTGTGATCAAGGACACAATCTCACATTTCAATCTCAAGGCTATGACATAAAGAAGAAAGGATCAGGGAGACTAGTGGAAAATGCATATAGAACCTCAAATAATGTATACATCCTCAATGAGATCAAGGGAGAAAAATGCTATATGGGACAAATATATGAAAGTTGGTTATGGAATAGAAGAATGGGCCAAATGAACTTTGATAATCTAGTAAAAACAACACTAAACAAGTAGTGTGAGACGTGCCAAATATTGTCAAGCCTTCAAACACTCTTTGCAAGTAATGTCAACAGGGAAAACAGACAAGAGCAAGATTCAAATCGTACTCAACAACGAAGTCATTGGAACTCATTCATAAAAATCTGTGTGGGCCTACAAGAACACGAAGTCTACAAGGTGAAAATTACTTCATGTTGTTCATTGATGATTATGCTAGAATTAAATGGGTTATGTTTCTAAAATAAAAATCTGAAGCGTTTGAGAAGTTCAAAGCATTCAAAGCCTTGGTTGAAAATGAAATAGATTTGAAAATCAAATGTCTGAGATCAAACAGAGGAGGTGAGTTTATATCAAATAAATTTGAAGAGTTTTGTGAGCTTCATGGAATAAAAAGACATTTTTCAGCTGCAAGGACTCCACAACGGAATGGAGTGGTAGAAAGGAATGATCGAATAGTACAAGAGATTGCTAGAACAATGTTAAATGAAGCTAAGCAATCATATAGGTTTTGGAGAGAGGCAATCAACATCGTAGTCTACATTTTGAATAAAGGGAAAATCAGAGTCAACAACAATAAAACATCTTATGAATTATGGAAGGGTAGACCAACAATAGTTAAATACTTCAAAGTTTTTGGAAGAAATTGTTACATAAAAAGAGATGATAAGGACTTGCGAAAATTTGACTACAAAGATTATGAAGGTATCTTTATTGGTTATTCATCAAGAATCAATGATTATCGATGTTACAATAAAACATTGGGAAAATCGTATAGACTGTCAATGTGAAAGTGGATGAAGTAGAGCATCAGAAGGTGAAAGCACATGTTCAAATAGAGGAGCCAAGTTGCAAAGAAGAAGAAGAAACAAAACGTCAGAATACAAAGACACCATATAGATTTGTCCAAAAGAATCATTCAAAAATTCAAATTCTTCGTGATAAAGATACAGGAGTGCAAAATAGAAGAATATTAGAAAGTGAACCAAAACATCCAAACTTCTCTTTGCTATCTAAAATACAGCCTAAGAACTTTACGAAAGCTAGTGAAGACAAGCATTGGATTGATGCCATGGAAGAAGAGATTAATCAAATTGTGAAGAATGAGACATGGGAACTTGCTGCAAGACCAAAAGATAAAAATGTGATTGGCACCAAGTGAGTTTTTAGGAATAAGTTGAAAGAAGATGGACAAGTAATAAGAAATAAATCAATATTGGTTTGTAAAGGATATGCTCAAATTGAAGGTATTGATTTTGTAGACACCTTTGCCCCATATGTAAGACTAGAAGCTATCATAATGTTCTGGCAATGTGTTTCAATAACTTCAAATTCTATTAAATGGATGTCAAGTATGTCTTTCTAAATGAAAATTTAGATGAAGATGTATACATTGAACAACAAGAAGGAATCTTATTATCGAAAAACAAGAATCATGTATGCAGATTGAATAAATCGATTTATGGTCTAAAACAAGCTACCAAATCCTGGTATTCAAGACTTGACAAATATCTACAACAACAAGGATTCAAAAGAGGAATTGTTGACAATAATCTCTACATCAGGACAATAAGATAAAATCAGTTGATCGTTGTGGTTTGTGTAGATGAAATCATTTTTGGAGGCAGTATGAAAATAATGTGCCAAGAGTTTGCAATAGAAATGCAAAATGAGTTTGAGATGTCTATGCTTGGTGAATTGCCAATATTTCTTGGTTTATAGATTTCTCAATTAGAAAAAGGCATATTCATTTCACAAACCAAGTATATCAAGGAGATGTTGAAGAAGTTCAAAATGGAAGATTGTGCACCAGTCAGCACACCCATGGTCGTAGGTTGTAAATTGAGCAAATATGATGAATCTTTGTAAGAAAATCAAACATTGTACAGGGAAATGATTGGCAGCCTACTATATGTGACAACATCAAGGTCGGACATTATGCAAGCAGTAGGATTGGTTGCATGGTTTCAAGTTGCACCAAAAGAAACTCATGTGCAAACAGTGAAAAGACTATTCAAATATCTAAAGGGAACCTTGGAATTTGGCTTGTGGTACTCAATAGGTGAATATTTTACTCTAACAGCATATACGGATGCAGAATCGGCAGATAGTGTTGATGATAGGAAAAATACAAGTGGAGAAGCATTATTTCTAGGAAATGGTCTAGTGTCTTGGTTGAGAAAGAAACAACCTTTAGTTTCTCTATCCACAACAAAGGTCGAGTATATAGCAGCAAGATCATGTTGCACACAAGTTATTTGGATGAAGCAGACATTGATAGATATTAAGGTAGAATATGATCATCCAATATCAATAATTTGTCACAATAAAAGTGCAATAAATATTTCAAAGAATCATGTTATGCACTCAAAAACAAAGCATATTTCAATCAAGTATCACTTCTTAAGAGAACAAGTTACAGAACATAATGTCAAGTTGGAATATATTTTTACCAAAGAACAAGTGTGGATATTTTCACAAAAACCCTTCCCAGGGAGACATTTGAATATCTCAGATAGAAGTTGGGATTAATATCCATCTCATCACTAAGTGTTTAAGGAGAAGCACAAGCTCAGAGGTAACAACCATTTTCCATTGATGTCAAAGGGGAAGAGTTGCAAACAAGGGGAAATTATTTCTATGCCTAGTGGACTATGTGTTTCATTGCAGGATTGTCATCAATGACAAAGGGGGAGATTATTGGAATTATTGGCATTGATGTCAAATGATTAATATTGTCATTAATGTCATATTACGACTTTACAAATACACACAACATTTCCAAGATTGAATTATATATATAAGTGAAATGGTGGTTTCAAACCCATGGGTTTGGTATCCCATGGTATTTGGAAAAGTGAAATAAAAAAGGGAATTAATTATTTAATTAATGAGTGTCGTGTCTTTTTTAATTAACATGTCCCTTCATGAAGGGTTCTGATAAAATATAAAAAACAAAAAAAAAGTATTGAGAAAAATTGTGTGGGTGGAAAATGTAATAACATTTGAAGAAGTGGATGAGAAAAGATTGAGTATCATTCCAAAGGGGAGAGTTGCAAAATGAGTTTCGAATTAGGTTGGCATTTCCACGATAACTTATTTTTTGAGACGTTTCAGACCATGAAATTTTGAGGAGACAGAGGCGAAATCTCTAGACACATGTTGTCAAAATTTCAGACATTGGCTCACTACACTTTCTAAGATATTCCCTATGGAAGTTAGGGTTCCTGAATGCTCTTGAAATCAGTTTCAAACAGGTTAGTTTGGCATTTTCGCTATAACTTATTTCCAGGGATGTTTCATATCATGAAATTTTTAGGTGATATCTCTGGGTACATGTGGTTATAATTTTAGATGTCGGTTCACTATACTCTCTGAGATATGACCTTTGGAAGTTAGGGTTTCTGAATAGTCCTGAAATTAGTTTCAAATAAGTAGTTTGGCATTTTCTCTATAACTTCTTTTCCGAGAATTTTCAGACTATGAAATTTCAGGGATTTGAGGAGACATACAAAAGTACCTTAGGTAAAAATTCCAAACTTTGGTTCACCATACATTCTGAGATATACCCTGTGGAATTTAGGGTTTTTTAATGGTCCTCAAGTCAGTTTCAAATAGGCCAACTTGGCATTTTCTCTATAACTTCTTTTTTGGGACTTTTCAAATTGTGAAATTTCCAGGGATCGACATACCGAAGTACCTCAAGTAAAAATTTCAGAATCAGATTTGCAAAATTGGATATGTGTCATGTTATATAAGTTTTTTCTTGGGAAGAGGACAAAATTAGAAAGATTTGGAAAAGTTACCATAAATTTCATTTGGAAATTCAAATTTTGGTCAGACCTGGTGAAGGCAAAAGTAGCAAGCAGACTCGGTGAAGGTAATGTAAATGTTATCATATTTTGAAGACGTTATATGTAATAAAGAAGAAATTGTAACTTGAAGGTTGGTGTTGCTCAAACAAAAATATTGATGTCTCTTTCTAAGTTGGTGCTTAGCGGTGGGGATTGGTGTCTCTAGTAGATTGGTGTCTACGAAGATCTATAAGAGTAGGTTGGTGCCTACCAGGGTTTGTAGAAGTGGATATTGATGTCTCCAGTAGGTTGGTGCCTACAAATATTTGCAACATTAGGTTGGTGCCTACAAAGAATTATAAAGAGAATTTTTGTGGTTTTCTCTCAAAAGTGTTTCCATGTAAATATTGTGTTCCATGTTATACAGTTAATAGATCTCATATGTGATTGCTTTCCTATGGTTGATGAATATTTGAAAAAGTAAAAAAAAAATCGTATACCGATTCACCCCCCCACTCTTAGTAAAAGTGTGTTCTCAACACCATACAGGTGTTAAATCCACTTTTTTATAGAATGCATTAGAAAAGGGAGACCACTTCATGAGGTATACCATGGTTGAGCCCCGTTTCCAACAAAATTCTAGAATATTTTTCACATCTTCTTGAAAGAAAAGAATAAACCCCATCCAACCCCAAACTAGAATGAAAAACTTCAGTAAGAACCCCAATATTAACTTCCACCACTCAACTAACCAATCCTTTACTGAGGACTCCTTCTTTTCATGACCTTAGTGTTGTGTTGGTTTTGCCACTTGGGTGAGCAAAAGAACAATACTTGCATGTCTATATGAACCTGCTAGACAAGACAAAAGTTTATGAGTGGATTAAACAAGCCAAACACATGTATAAACAAAGAAATAAACTAAAACAACTAAGAAATAAAAGTTATAAAGCATGAGAAACTTAGAACCATAAAAATCAACCAATGACCAACATAATGCTACCAATGGATAAATAGATTAGTAGGCAAAACACCGTAGAGAAAAATGAGGACTTATGAGTTCCCTCTTCCTCCTTGGGAGGGCTCTTGAGTTCCCTAATGGAAATCTCTTCTTACAATGGAAGAAAAATGGCAAATGGTGAAGAACAACAATGCCTATTCCCTCAACAGGTGAGTGGAATGGCCTATTGCAATGATGCTTGAAGGCCCCAAAGAGAAAAGAGGATTCTCAAGGGATAATTCTTGCAGCATAACAATACTATGAAGATCTTGGTTTCTTAGTGCACCCATGGCTCTTATTTATAGCATTTCTTCAAGGCAAAATGTAATTGGTTCTTGGTGTGAACAAGGGGCATTTTAGGGAAAACTCTAGTCCTTGACCAACCCCCCATTTGGATTTCCCTCAGATATAAAGGTCAAATCGTGTTGGGAGCTGGTCAATAAGTGGTTGAGGGGTCGACAAGATCCATAAGTGAATTGTTCATAGAAGTGTGTGACTTTTCTCGTACACAGTCATGCACTTAGCGCATTGTGCGCTCTGAGGGATTTCTTGGCCCGCGCAAACTCTGCATTGTGTGCGTGCTTCCTTTGGTGAATTTGCGCATGTCAATTTTTTACTCAATTTGTATAGTTTTTTTCCTTTTGAATGCATTTCAGTGCTACAGGTGAACTAATTGATGTTGTCCTTATTGTATTTCTGTAACCATTTGTGTGCAATGTTGCGGACGATATTTCAATGATAATAGATGCCCCCTGATGTGTGAGGTTAGGAGCGTACGTATAGTTGAAATACATCAATGTTTATTTTACTGAGAGTGCCATTGTAATGAAGAGTGTTGAGAGGAACTGCAAGAGCGATCTGTCTGAGGGAGAGGGGAAACTGTGGGATCCAAACCTTTCTCTAGGGAGAAAAAAGAAAATATGTGTACAAACGAGGCGGGCATGCCCCATGCTCGTGTCATGTAACCAAAATGTGAGGTGGTAATTGAATATGTATGTTGATGTAGATAACTACAGCACCCTCCAGGGTGGTTGATAATGACAGATGTCAGTTTTGAATGGTGAACATACTCTAAAATGAGACAAGGACGCCTGTAAGAAGTTTTTATGAATCATAGGCATTGATGGCCTAACAAATTCAAAGGTCTTCGGTAGGTATGAAACAACTTCAATATTCGAATAGTAAGACCCATTGCATCATGAGATTTTGATGAATTCGAATGTTATGGGGGTCAACGTAATCAGAGAGAAATGATGATTCTCTCTGGGTCGTCTGAGACTCCTCGTTGTAAGGGTAATGAGAGTCAAGATACTGTCACCCTTCTGGAAACTGTGATGATGTCAACGGAAAGGGAGACGCGACTCCGAGAAGAAAAGGGCTTCATGAAATCCATTGAGATGATATCATGTACTAGCAGGTAGCATGAACGAAGTGAAGATGTGGTGAGACTCAAGACTGCCCTTGGTTGGGGAATTTTGGAGGATGATTGAAAGCAATCGTAAAACTGTATCTAGTGTTAGGGGGATGACTAGATATGGGGTTAAACTGTGCCAGAGGCTAAAAAAATGGACAAACTCAGAGATCATGGGTACATGGACTTGGGATACTCAAGGTTTGTGAATGATGTCGGAATGAAGAAAGAGTGGATGCCCCAACCAACGGCTACATGGGTTGCTTTGCCAGAAAACGAAGGTCATCAAGGGTGATGAAAAAAAAGATAATTAAATGTTGGAAACAAAGGTTTTTTACAACTACCAAATAAATAAAGAATAATTCGGGTTGAGTGTACATATACAGAAATGGGTGCCCCACTAAAAGATGGCTTGGCCTGTGAGGGAGCAATTTGTGAAAGAGAACTGGTGGAGGGTGGGGGCCCCATAGGTGGGTTTTTGTATGAGGTAAATGAATGGGGGACAATTTGCAGATGGGAAAACTAATGGTGGATGAGATGGAGGGCTAATGATACTATGGAGGTGCAGTCAATATAACTGAGATGATATGGCCTAGGAGTCCATTGGGAAAGCTAGCAATATGATGAGAAGAAGGATTGGGTTCATTCTCGTAAGTGCAAAAGACTATCGGGACTCCCATCCCTAGGGGTGAATTCAGAATGAGTGTCAAGTTACCAAGGGGAACTATGAATGGGACAACTCATGTGGGCGAGAGTGCTACCGGGTGCTAGTCCCAAAATGATGCAGAGGTGGCGATATTGCAGAGCCGGATGTAAAGACCCTAAATGTAGACGTCAGAGGGGGTAATTGGGCGATGCAATTGATTTAGAGAGTCAATAATTACATGTCAATGTCGAACATATACCTGAAGGGGTGGCGTCGCTTTGATGAACAGGTACCTGCACATATGAAAACCAAATACCTGACATGAACAATATCTGATGATAAAGAACATATAGCAGTTATTTTATAAATGTGAACATGAGTATGTGTACCTGAACGTGACGTGAGAAAAATGCTCCTCTGGGACTAGGTTCAGATTATGACCCAGGGAATGTGAATGTGTATATGGTGGGACCAGGATCTCGAGGCTGAGAACAGATCGGAAAACAGAGGCTCTAGGCTCCTGTAACTAAGTGTGGAAGTTTGGCAAAAGGGACTATATATGGCTTGTGGGCCCACAATGCCACCTCATTTGTACCCATCGTTGTAGCTTATTTGACAAGAGCATCTTGAGGAGATTTGGAGATTACGGGAGTGCGGGTCAATCGATCCGAGAGTTGTGAGAGACAGGTTAGTGGTCTCATCCTCCCGCATAATTTGAAATTTGTAGAATGTAGTTAGGGGTTGTTTGGATGGTCGTACAAGGGTAGTTTTGGATAGGGTCCCACCAGTGCATGAAAGAAGAAGAAATACTCGCGCGCATATGCGCGGGTATAATTATTTTTCCAACGCATAGTATGTGGGTGTGCTTGACACAACCACGCATGTGGGCGCGGGGGAGGGAAGTACAGGAATGCATGAGATGCGTGCCTTTTAAACTGATAGTTGTGTATTGTGCGTAGTTCTTTCTCAGATAGTTGTGCATCAGTCTGCATCTGTCTAGAGAACAGGTGCGCACATGTGCGCACTTGTCTGGGTGACAGCTATGCACGGGATGCGCTGTTATTTTGCAGACAGTTGTGCATGAGTGTGCAGTTGTGCAACGAACAGGCACGCACATGTGTGCACCTATATGGGTGAAAGTCGTGCATTGGAGGCAAGGCTAAGGGTGTTGAAATTTTGAATTTTTTGATATTTTGTATGGATGATGAAGGTTGACCAAGTTTTTGTGTGTGGATGCAGGTGATCAGCATAGTCCAGAGAGCACAATGCCAGTTCATTGGAGGGAGCGAGATTGGGACCGTCTCTGGGAGATGGTGAGACAGAAGTTGAGAGTTCAGAGGCACTTAGCAGCCTGGGGGTTCCTCAAGTTCTTTGACTGCCCTTTGATATGGTCGCAGGATTTCCTATTCCAGTATTTGATAGCCATGTGGATCATTGATCTGTAGTGTTTCATCGTTAGGGGACAACAGCTTACATTCTCGATTGTCGAGGATGTTTATTTTTTTACAGGGCTCCCATTCCGTGGGATGGCCCTTCCTACTGACACCCAGCTATCGGGGGATGAGAGAGTGGGAGACTTGGTGGCTCACCACTACACAAGGCCGCACCCGATGTCAGGTTCGGTAATCAGGATCGAGGTGATTGAGGACCTCCTGACAAAGTGTATCACCGCTATGGTGGTGAGGATCTATAGATCCTTGGCAACTCAGTGGATCACAGGAGGTCAGTTGAGGATCGTGGAGAGGGTCCTTGATGGGGACCATTTTTCTTGGGGGCTTCTGCTGCACACCAGGATGATGGGGAAAATTCATCAGTGTCGTACATCCGACTCTAGTGACTTTGCCTTTGGGTCTATTCTGGTGGCCTGGTTTCTGGAGAGGGTACCCCTATTGTGCCCTAATATTCTGTTGGAGCCTGCGGGGCCACGAGAGTCGTGATTGGTGTGGTGAGCCCATGTGTTGGCTCAACATGGGGGTGGAGAGTGTGGCCACTACTTCGTGGCCACAGTGGCACATGTGTGGCGATAGATTCCACAGGTGATACTGTGGTACCCATACGTTGGTAAGGATTATCGACATGACCCAGAGATGATGTTGCCTCTAGGGGAGGACTGGGATGTTCAAGGTATGTCTTTGTTTTTATGTTTTGTGATTTTGATAGTGTAGAATATGATTATATATGTATACATGGATGATAACTCTACCTTTGGTGTTTTTTTGCAAATGTGGGACCCTGAGGCCATGAGGCAGAGATGGTCAGGGAGTCGGCCTGTCAAGGACCAGTACGACCGCCACCAATAGATCTGAGGGCAGGGCAAAGGCAGAAACGGGATGAAGCTAGTGCTGGACCAGCACATGCGCCACAGGAAAAGGCTGGGGCATTGGTAGAGGACCTGCGTAGTCGCTTCGAGCGGGTGTTTCAGGGTGTATCGGAGGCTATGTGAGCCCACATCCAGGACGAGGAGGTCCTGGAGCAGTGTGTGGGCATACTTGCGGAGTGGCAGACTCTGATCCGTCGGGCGGTTGTAGCGGGGGCAGCGATGACTTGTCGACTGCCCCCTGGACCTGGAAGGCCCCCAGCTGGTGAGGCTCCTCCTACTAATAGAGGACCTAGGGGGGGAGCTCTGGGGGCACCATGAGTGTTGGGGTTGTGTATATATAGGCTTGAGAGCCCATTTTGTATAGGGTAGGGGGGTACCCATTTTGTACCTATAGGGGTGAGGGGACTCACTGGCCTACGAGCGATGTATTTTGTATTGTCGTAAACACTTGTGACATTATTGATGATATATATATGTATGGACATATATTTTGGGATCATTCATGTCTTAATGTGTTGGATGTTTTTTATGATTTAGGATGTATTTTCTATATGCTGTGACAGATGTATGATGTTTATGTATATGTGATGATGTTTTGATGTGATGAATGCCAATCTAATACCAGGTTAGCCATATTATCTGCTATTTGATTAAATTGTCTTGGAATATGTGTAAATGTGATTGAATCAAAGTTCTGAGATAAAAGTCTAACTTGCAGGTATTTGCGAAAGAGGCAAGGATCGCGAACATGATATACATTGTTGAGTTGCAAGACGACAAGCTGGGAATCTAATAGAACACTAAGGTGACGAATGTGACAGTGACTGGCCTCGACGAAGAGACCAATGACAGTAGTGTATTTAGCTTGGTTGTTGGTGGCCAAGCCCAAACATATGCCACTGGAGCGGAGCAACACATGTGAGGGTGTATAGAGGGCCCAAGCGGCCAAAGCGAGATTTTGGGTCCAGCAACTGGCATCGTCAGTGTAACCAATGTGGTAGGCTGATGAATGATGCATTTGTCAATAACACTGATGATAGATTAGACATGTGGAATGGTGGCGGAAAAGAAACTAAAAACTCTACAAATGTGTACAAAGAAAAAACTAAGGTAGAATGGCTACGCTTAGGCATAAAACTTCTTTAGGTACAACCCGTTGACAGGTTCTTTAACAGGGTAGCCTTCTGGAGAGGTCAGGATGTATGCCCCCTTAGTGAGGTAGTATTGGACGATGTAAGTTCCATGCCATAATGACTCTAATTTCCCCTGGCCTAGGGTATCATGGACGATATCGTAGGCTAAAACGAGATCCCCTTCATTGAATGAACGAAGGTTGACATGGCGGTCGAAGGTGGCTTTGGATCATTTTTTAGCTGCCTCATTTTTTTATAATGAAGATCAACGATCTTCATCCAGTGACTCTAAGGTCATCAAGCGTTGCTCCATTGGGGCAGTGCCAGGTAATAGCTCGATGGCAATGCGTAATGTGGGGATTTCGCACTCGATAGGGAGGGTGGCTTCGATCCCATGGACGAGGTGGAATGGTGTAAAATCGATGGTAGTTTTGACTACCGTGCGATAATCCCACAATGCGGAAAACAACATATGATGGCAGTTGGTCTTATGTTTGTTGATGGTACGTTGTAGCATGGTTTTGAGGACTTTGTTGACAGCCTCGACCTGTGTCTTGGACTGAGAGTAGTATGGGGAGGAAAACTCATGGGAGAATCCTAACTTTGAGGATATTTCCGCGAAGATCACGTTCTCAAAGTGTTTACCGTGATCGGACAATAACTGTAGTGGGAATCTGAATCAGATAATGCCATGGTAGAAGAAAAAATGGGTTGTTGTGTCAGCGGTATTGTTGAAAGTGGGCATGGCTTTGGCCCATTTGGTAAAGTAATCTACTACCACAACAATGTACTTGTGTCCATTACTAGATAAAGGACGGCAAGTCATGAAGTCTATGCCCCATTTGCAGAATGGGTCGACAGTGATGACCAAATGTAGAAGAGTTGGTGGCGCTTGTGCTTTGTTTGCATAGAGATGGCATTTGTCACATCTCCTGACAATGTGGATGCAGTCATGAAACAATGTGGGCCAGAAGTAGCCTGCTCGAATTATTTTTTGGGCAGTGGACATACCTAAGAGGTGACACCGCAAGCGTCGTTATGGAAATCATTCAAGACTTTGTCAACTTCATCAATGGTCAAACATTAGCGAAGAATGGTGTCGACCCCGCGTCGATAAAGAACGTCTCTGATGAGGAGATATCAAGGGGCCAAATTGTGAATGCGTCAATGATCATCTCAAGAGATATGAGACCCAAACTTATGTGTTTGTAGGTAGAAGATAAGGTCATCATACCATGGGTCATCGAAGGGGATGAAGAAGAGGTGTTCGTTGGGAAAATCTGTATTGACGGGGGGAGATGTGGAATCTGAGGGAAAAGGCGTAATGAGTTCGGCAAGGACAAACACTTTCTTTCTTTTGGGAGTTGGGAACTCTAGGTCGTATTCCTGGAGGATAATGATCCATCAGGAAAATTTTCCAATAATCCGTCAGCGACTAAGCAAGTACTACATGGGGTTAGAATCCGCTATGACTTTGGTAGTTTGAAGCAGGATATAATGGCACAGCTTTTGGACTGCGAGGACAACTGCTAGGGCGAGTTTCTCATCATGATTGTACTTCAGAGGTGGCTCTGAAATATTTATACTGATGTAGTAAATGACATGTTCACGCCCATGATCCCCTAATTGGACAAGGACTCCTGCTACTGAGATGACTGAGGCTGACAAGTAGAGGATGTAATCGCGATCATAGTTTGGAGGACTAATCAAAGGGGCATTGGATAAGGTGGCTTTTAAATCATCAAAAGATGTTTGAGCATGTTCATCCCATCGGAATGGGATATCATGACAGATTAGGCAGAGGAAACCATGTGCGCAAGTGGCGTAGTCTGGGACAAAGCGACGTAAAGAGTTGGATTTGCCTTGCAAGCTCTGCAGTTGGCGTAAATTCTTTGGTGGTGGAATTTTTGTGATAGCTTGGACCTTGAGGGGGTCCATCGTGATGTCGTGTTGGGAAACCATGAATCCAAGGAGGCGTTCGGAAGTGACACAAAATACGCACTTGAGGGGGCTCAAGCAGATATTATACTAGGGACATCGCTGGAAAATGATGCGTAAGTCGTCTAAATGTTGAGTTTGTTTTTTGGATCGAGCAGTGAGGTCGTCCAAATAAGTGAGGATGGTGTGAGCAAGATCATGGAAAACATAGGTCATGGACTGTTGAAACATAGCACCGGCGTTCTTGAGTCCAAAAGGCATGATACGATAAGAAAAGGTACCCCAAGGGGTAGTAAAAGCAGTTTTATATTGATCTGTTGGATGGATTTGGATTTGATTGTAGCCGAAGAACCCATCCATAAAGGACATTGCCTCATGGTCAGCATAGTCATCAATAATTTGGTCAATGACAGGGGTTGGAAAGTTGTCTTTGGGACAAGCATGGTTGATATCCCAAAAGTCGATGCAGATGTAGATAGTGCCATGTTTTTTGTTAACAGGGACGGGGTTGGATACCCACGAAGTGTACGCAACGAGGTAAATGAACCCAGCAGAACGTAACTTGTGAATTTTTTCTTTGATAGCCGCAGCTTTGGATGGGTGAAGGGGTCATTGCTTTTGACGAACTGGGGAAATATCTGGCCAAGTGTCAATGCGATGTTCGATGATAGATGGATCAAGGATGGGCATCTTCGTATATGACCAGACAAAAATGTCTCGGTATTCCTGAAATGGGGCTTTATAAGCAATGAGTTCTTTAGGGGAGCATGCGGCGCCAATGGTGATTTCTTCTGTGATTCTCAGTTTAATGGAAATGTCAATTTTGACGATGGGGGAGATGTTAGCCATGTTTCCTTCTTCAAAAGCATATGGTTAGGGATAGGTTTATTGAACCAGTCTATATGCCCCGAAGGAATAAAATCCTTGGTTTCGATTGCGCATATGGAGGTTTGGGGAGGAGGATGAAAGGCCTCATGTGAAAGAAAGAGTGCTCAATGATGGAGTGCATTCCACGGGAAATTGGGGGTAGTGAGTTCTTCCAGGATATCTTCGTCGTAGTGAAAAATGCGAGAATACAGGGGATCCTGGGAGATGACAGGGGGAACTATCAACGTGTGGTTGTCCTCTAGTGGTGACGACGCAGACGAGATATCGTGTATAGGGTGTGAGGGACCGCTGGACATAAGGTGAATGTCTCGATATTGTGGAGAGTTCCTCGTTCACACGGGTACTGATGATGAAATGTATCGAATATTAGTAATGTGAGCCTTAGTAGAAAGTGGTCGAGCGGGCTCTAGCCAAGACATTTAGCGTATTGCGGCTAAGGTTTGGCGAAATTGAGGTAGAGTTGAGCAATGATGAGTGTAATGGCCATATTCTGAGCATATGACACAAGCGAATTTGGTTCTTAACCCTTTATTGCTTGCAGTGGAGGAGTCAGGAGTAGCAGTGGATGTACTTGGTGGAGTGGCGAGCAATGTGGTTGCTCTAGGGAGTTGGATCAGATTTCATAACTCGGGAAGTGTAGGACATCTATTAGTGGGGTATCCTCTCTTTCGTATAATGCGCAAGGAGGTTGAACTCGAGGAGGAAGTGGAGTTGTGGGATCTTTATTCTTTCATCTTCCCCTAGCAGCGACAGTGGTGCCAACAGTGGGGGGGATGGTCGTGTGGTAGGAGCCTGTACTTGAATATGCATCGGTATTACCTTTGTCTGAGGAGGGAGAGATGGTTGAGTAACCATCGCATGTGGATGTAGATACCATATAGGGATGGCAAGCACCATGTTAGGAATAGCAAGTGTTGCAGCTACCTAGAATGCTTAGACTCCATGTGGGGGGTAGGAGAAGGGAATTTGGGTTATGGCTTGGGGGATTGTCTCCCAAACCGGGATTTTCCCCTAGAGGGGGGGGGAATTGGGATAAGTGGTGCAGTGGGGTTCTTGGGGATTCCTGAGGTAATAGTTCTTCAACTAGTGGAACATCGATGTGAGGAGAGGCCTCAGTGGGAGGAATGGTGTCTCTAATATCTATTCCATTAGAAGATACTACACACACTTGTGTTGAAGGGTGTAGGAGGGGTGGCGCTCCATGATATGCCCCCAAAAAATATGGGTCTTTGAAAATGTCGGGACCCATGTCGATGAATGAATAAGAATCCGAGCTAGTGCGGAAAAGGGGAAGAATGCTATCAATGTTGGTGGAATGGTTAGGCTCATAATGTGTGATTTGGTCGATGGTGACGATTTTCCCATTGTGGGGGAACATCATCGTTAGAAATGTAGAAGAGGCTACCGCCTTCATAGCATACATGTTGTTATGTCTGAACAAGATATTGTAATCAAGTGGGGCGTCGATAACTTTAATGTCAATGAGGATGGTTTTTCCCTCGAGTTTGACGGGGACATTTTGGAAGATCCCTTCAAGGGATGAGGGTCAACCATCATAAGCTCGCAGGTTAATGGAAAATGGTACTAGCTCGGGTGAGCACAGTTTCTACCATACTACTTTGGACATGATGCATGTAGATGCACCTTCATCGATGTACTGTGATGTTCCGGATCTTAACTGGTATCTGGAAAGCTACCAGGGTGGGGAGGCGTGGTTCTCCGCTATCTAGATCGAAGGTGATGAGTCTAGTATCATCTGGGTTGACTGCCCCCAAGGCAGAAAGCAAGGATTTCCGTTGAGTTGGAAAGATTTGGAGGACCTCCAATAAAGACATGGTTGTAGGAGATTGAGTTAAGTCGTCGACCAGACTGTAGTTATGGGCTTCCCTAGCATGAGGGTTATTGACATTCTGTCGTAATGGAATGCGAGGTATGTGAATGTTTGGTTCAGTGTTAGGGCGTGGAATCATCAAGGGTTGTTCGGCTGTAGCTGGAGCCGCTTCCGAACCGGTTGGAGTAGATTCATGGGGAACATCGTATTTGCAACCGCGTGTTTAAAGAATAATTATTCTTCGCTGGTGAAGAGGATGTTGCGATCGGTCGGATTTCCAAGTTGATTGGGACCTAGGTTTTGCTACTACCCCATTTGGGGTGGAGTAGGGTGTACCTCATGTTGGGTATTCATCACACCTTGGTGTGGAATGGAGTTTTCCAAAATGGTCGGAGAAGGTTGTTGCAAGTACTATTGTGGGGCCTGCTGAGGGGTAGGTGTTGGAGGGTGTTGCGCGTTCATGGAGTCTTTCATCTATTTGAAGTCGGCAATTTGGGGGCAATGGTGTGTATAGTAAACATACTCATCACAGAGAGCGCAAGGGAAGTTAGTCTGAAGATTGTTGTTGTTCCTCCCTTGTCTTTTGTTATTATTGTCCCCTTGGTGGTTCTAGTTGCCTTGATTCTGGTTGCCCCCAGCGAGATGGTTTTGGGGGTTATGTCCTCCTGGTCCCGTGTTATTATTGTTATGGTTTTTTCCTTTCTTCTTAGCATTATTCGACTGATGGGACAGATTTTCCATTTTCAACTATTCAAAAGTTTTAAGTTGTTGAACGAGAGAGGGCTGAACAAAATTAACATTGGCATGGGGTTGCCCAGGTGGAGGACCAACCAATTGTGGAGGACCAGGAAACGGAAAATATGGATTGTTTTGTGGCAACGATCCATAGGGCGCATAGGAAGGTGAAGTGCTTTCACTAGTGCCCAAGTTATATGCTGATGTAGAAGGTGAACCTAAACTTGGTTGAGAGGTCGGATGCATCATGGGTACCAGTGAGGGTCCACTCATTAGTGTGGGGGGGAGCAATAGGATATGGTTGTTGGTAAGTGGGAGGAGGGTAATAAGATGGCCCTCCATATGGTTGCGGATATTGAGGTGCATCATAAATAGGTGGTGGTTGGTTGTAAGTTTGTTGGTGCATCATGGAACCAATCAACCCATCCGCGGCGTGGGACATCCCAGGTTTGTCTTGGCCAAATGGTGTGGGTCTAGGTGCATCGGGAAACACTGTGTATAAGTAACATGATTGAGCATAGATGAGGAAAAATTGTTGAGCCTTGTTGATGGATTCCTCCTTTGTCTAAGGGAAGGTAGATGCTACATCCTTGGCAATAACAGAGACAAGTGATTTGAGAAACCAATCAAGACATTGTTCTTTGGTAGTTTATGCTTTACACAAACTACGACGTCGATGCCATTCATGGATGTGATCGGATATATGGATAGCAATAGTTTGTTTGAAATCTAAGAGAAGTTCTAATCCAGTATCATGACAAACTGGTAGTTGGAAAAAGGACAAAAAGGCCTTGGCCAGTGATTCAAAGGTCGCATAGGAACCTGATTTTTCGTCCACATACCATTTGGTTGAGGAACCAGTGAGAGTGCGTTGAAACAACCTTAAGCGGATGGAATCATCCATGATGTTGCTTGAAGAGAGCCATAAGTGGAAGGTCATAACATGGTTGGCGGGATCATCCCCTGGTTTTCCTTCAAACTTTGGAATATCCAAAGGTACTTTGGTAGGCATATTGGGCCAAGTGGGATCATGCAAAATGGGATCATTTGTGAGTTTGGTTAAGTCAGGAATGTTAAGGGATGCCAAGTATGGCATAGGGAGATTTGGTGGAGGATTAGTTCCATCCATCATGTGAGCAGGTGGTGGGCCTATCCCTTGAGAGGGATTGGGTGGGGTTATACTTCTCCCTTGAGAAGAAGTTTTCCCCCTGCCTCCTTGTGAACGAGAACTAGTGGATGGATGGCCTTGGGAATTGGACCCAAGCAAGGTGGAACCAAGTAAAGTTGATCCCAAAATAGTAGCACTCACAGGGGTGTGAGAAGGTTGAGTTAGTGAGTTGGCAAGAATAGGGACTCCTCCTAGAATAGGAGGAAGATTATACAAGTGTCTCGAATGACGGGGATTTTGTGGATCCCCTATGGTTTCCAACTAGCAAAGTGAATGTGTGCAAATGGTGATAAGAGAAATAAATGAACGAGATATTTGTATAATTTGGACCTTCACAAGTTAGTAAAACTCACAATTGCATGTAAACAAATAAGCATCATACATAAATCAATTGTAAATAAGCTAACATGTGGATAGGTGGATGTTGTCCGCATGGGAGAACAAAAAAAAAAATCTCATGTCCTACAAGAAGTATTGTCCTTCCTCTCAAATAGCACTCGACCTTCCAAGAGCACTCAACAGTGGGGTCTGAAGCCACCATAAGAGGAACTAGTGAAGGTGGAAATAATCAGTTATAATGAGGGGTAGAGGGTGCATATCCCGAAAGAGCTGGCGATATTTCCCAATAGCCACACAAAATCTAATCAAGGTGTGATTGCATCCCACAATCGCCACCTGGGTAGATGTCCTAAATTTTGGTCACTAGGTACCTCAGTCAAAGTGCGACATTTAGATTTTCAGCCTCATAAATGGGTCACGGGTTGGATCCCTTCCAAGAGTTGGGTGACTCAAGGGGGGATGCGCAGAACAACCGGACCTTAGCCTTCAACCTTTCACGGGTAACTCTCTGCCTTATGGTGTAGGAACACTTGACTTGGAGGATTTGAAAGTTCCCTATTTGTCAACTTCTAATGTTTGAAAGTGTGAGAACCGGATAACAGGGGGGGTATTTGGATGCCTACCCTCAAGATCCTACCTAGACTAAAAAAATTATTTTGGCACCTCCTGTGGAGGAAAACTTAGTGAGTTTTTAGAAAAAAATTAGATGTGGTCGGCTGAGAGATTGGCAGTGTGAACCAATCTCATTTGAATTAATGGGTGTGGATAATTTTCAAAGAAGTAGTAGGACATTTCAAAATTCCTTTGGAGAAAACCTACTTCAACCTCCATTATTCAAAGTAGAAATTATGTGTGTGGGGAGTGACTTTGTGTGTGAGCAAGTGAAAAAAGTGTGCCAAGTTTTTAATGAGTTAGGTGTGAGATTGCAACATGTGGACTTTTTGTGGTCCTTACAAATCTTTGTTACCTGACTTACTATGTGTCATTGGTACAACCTTGCGTAATTTTAAAATCCCTAAAGAACTAGCATGTGGACATATGGGTCCTTACAAATCCTTTAAACTCCTTAAATGTTGTTTACACTAAGAAAGCTTGAAAACTATCCTAGATTGCAAGCATGTGGGCATGTATGGGCCCATACAACTTTAAGATGATTTCAAAAAACTAAGAGGAACCCTGGGGGGGCTTTGTCATATCCTAAAGATTTTGTTAAGGGAGATGAAATGTCCCTTTAACCACCTTTCTGATTCTCAAGATCACACTAGGGTGCGAGAAAAGAGAATACTCAAGGGTCAAAGTTAACTTCTAGTCCCAATGTAAGTGATTTAGGTATGATAGCAACAACTTCAACTTAAATTTTTACAAGCCAAACAAGTCATACATGTGGCAACCAAAGCAAAAGAGGAGAATATTGGTTATTTTTAACCCCTAAGTGCCTATGTTTAGCTAACCTTTCATATGGGAAAGGACTTTAAGTGGAGTGCAGGTTCCTTACAAAGTGCATGAAAGCAAAAATATGAAGGCTAGGGGCCTTCAAATCATCATAAAAACCCTTACAGTTTTGAAAAACTGGAGATATGTGTGGGTTACAACTCTGACAGGTGCACAGTGAGCGCACAATGCATAGAATGTGCAGTACAAAGAAGTATGTGGCACGCACAGTGCACAGAGTGTGTGTATGTGGGCAGGAAAATCCACGCACTTCCTATCACGCGTCGGGGGAGAAATGTTTGAGTGAAATACTCCTCCTCCAGCTCTGAATTTTGCCTTTGGCAGGTTGGGCTAGGCCGGTTTTGGTACCTGCAAGACAAATTGATTAAAACAAAGTGCTATCTAAGCTCAAATAGGGTGGAATTTGATACCAATCCCCAGTATGGTCGTCAATCTATTGTGTTGGTTTTGTCACTTGGGTGAACAAAACAACAACACTTGCATGTCTACATGAGCCTGCTAGACAAGACAAAAAAAATTGAGTGGGTTAAACAAGCCAAACACATGTATAAACAAAGAAATAAACTAAAACAACTAAGAAATAAAAGTTAGAAAGCATGAGAAACTTAGAACCATAAAAATCAACCAATGACCAACATAATGTTACCAATGGATCAATAGATTAGTAAGCAAAACACCGTAGAGAAAAACAAGGACTTATGAGTTCCCCTCTTCCTCCTTGGGAGGGCTCTTGACTTCCCTAATGGAGAGCTCTTTTTACAATGGAAGAAAAATGGAAAATGGTGAAGAACAACAATGCTTATTCCCTCAAGAGGTGAGTGGAATGGCCTATTGCAATGATGCTTGAAGGCTCCAAAGAGAAAAGAGGATTCTCAAGGGAGAATTCTTGCAGCATAACAATACTATGAAGATCTTGGTTTCTTAGTTCACTCATGGCTCTTATTTATAGAATTTCTTCAAGGAAAAATATAATTGGTTCTTGGTGTAAACAAGGGGCCTTTTAGGGCACCCTCTAGTCCTTGACCAGCCCCCCATTCAGATTTCCCTCAGACATGAAGGTCAAATCATGTTGGGAGCTGGTCCATAAGTGGTTGAGGGGCCGACAAGATCCATAAATGCATCGTTCATATAAGTGTGTGGCTTTTCTTGTACATAGTCACGCGCTTAGTGCATTGTGCGCTCTGAGGGCTTTGTTGGCCCGCGCACACTGCGCATTGTGAGCGCGCTTCCTTTGGTGAATTTGTGCATGTCAAATTTTGACCCAATTTGTATAGTTTTTTGCCTTTTGAGTGCATTTCAGTGTTGCAGGTGAAATAATTGTTGTTGGCTTTGTTGTATTTCTGTAACCATTTGTGTGCAATGTTGTGAACGATATTTCAGTGATAACACTTAGAATCTTCCCACCAACACAAGCGATGCCATGCTTGTCACTTCATGTATTCAAATATCATCACCTGGAACCATTTTAACTTGTGAAGGTTTTTATTTTACACATTTATTTTTCTTCTTTTGAGCTAGAGAACCTCCTAAAGCAAAACCCCCATTCACATATCCTCCTATAAGTAATTCTTATGTCTTTAAATCTGGGAAAGAACCATTATATCCCAACTTTGATACAAAACCTTTAACCCACTACAACATATTTTTATCTCTCAAAACTCCAACAAAAGTACATGATCCCTTCAATACATTTACTATTGTGATTTCCACCAATTGGACACAAGTCTCGTCAATACAACTATTCATAGATGCATAAATTTCTTCAAAATAAGACCCATAACTTATGTTTAGGCTTCTCCAACTCTTTGAAGGTCCATAACCTACAAATCCATCACATAAACCATTCACAAATAACCTAGAGCAATAACCCCTTGCATGTTGCTAGAAACTAGAGTGCATACATAAGTAGAACCAAAGAAATTGAGATTAGTATTGAAACTACACCCATATGCAAGTTTAGGCAATGAGGCAAATTCTTTTACACCAGCCTACCATCCCACCTAATCACCTTGAAATTTGTCTAATGGAAACACAACCGAAGATGACCTTTCTAACTAAGTACAATAAAGTGTAATTACCCATCTATCTGGAGGATGTATGTTGGCTTGGGTATCCACAAAAGTCCTATAACCTAAAGTTGTTGAATCGTGAGAAAACAACCTCGGGGTCCTAACACTTTGATCCTCTAGGAAGATGTATTGCCTTACTCTACACTCCTTGAGAGGTATAGATTTGTTTTCCCTCATACGAATTAGGGGAGTAGCCCACTTGATCTAAATCTAAAATACATAAACCCTAAAACCCTAGCTTCTCATCCCTCCCTGACATCTTCATAGTTTTTTTACCAATTCCTAGGGCACTTACCCTAAAACTCTATTCAAATATTTTTTCATAAAAGTCCGTCGACAACAGATTTCGAACCTGCGCGGAAACAGATTTCAAAGCTGGAGTTCCATCAGAACATGAATATAACGCTAATTAACGTTACTTTCCGAATATATTGTATTGAGATAATTTCATGTGATAAGCGGCCACATACCATGGAATGCAATGCAATTCCATTAGCTTATTGGACCACTCAAATGTTTACATATATAGTCTTCCAAAGGCTCTGAGCATAAACATGATTTCCCTTTTCTCAAAATCAAAACATATAACATGATACAACCCTGGAAGACTGCATTATTACATCACTCATGAGACTTGATTTTCAAAGACTGGATGACAAGATTAAGATTCTTTTGACATCATTCTTTTTCATTTGATTGCTTCATGCAGCTAACCCTCCTACAAAGTCGATGCTTCTTTACAAAGTTTGTTTAAATCATGATTAACGAAGACATTTATGAATTTGATTCTTACCTTAGGGACTCTTTCCATGATTCCATATAACAATATATGGATTTTCTATCTTATACCTCCCTTTTCCAATTTAATGATGATGAGTTTGGAGTCCCCCAACACTTGTAGATTAGAAATTCTCTTTTCTTGTGCAATCTTAAGGGAGGGATATCGATAGTGCATAAAATTATATCTTATTGTTTGTCCTCAATCATACTTCATATTTAAAAATAATAAAGTGGTTTACCTTCAAGTAGAGGTTGCCACCTACACCACATATACTTGGGGATTTTTGATAAGTAACATCAAAGAAATCCCAAGTCACATCTTTGTTAATTTTTGGTTCTAATAATTCTTGGCTTCTTTAGTTTTGTATGATTCCAAATTCCTCCATAAGTATATATTAGTCGGTGATATACTCGTATCAGTAGGATTTCCATTCCCTACAATATCATATCATTTCTTGCAATCCAAATAGTCCAACTCATTATACTAGATAATTCCTTGTATTTTGTCACCGATCTATCTTTGTACCATCCCTCAAAGCAAGTTGTAAATGAGTCACCTTCCCACTTTCCTTTACCTTCAGTCAACTTTAATGCATCTAACCATACTTCTCTCCGTAAATGGACAATGAACTAGCACATGGTCTATAGTTTCTTCTTTAATCTTACACATGATGCATCTACTTGGCCCCTGTCATGTTCGCTTCTAGCAATTATACCAAGTAAGAATTTTATAAGATAAAATCCAACCAAATAAAAATCCTTGTTTTCAATGGGCTATTCAGCTTCCATATTGACTTCTATAACCATTTCTTATAATTTTTTTGTTTCCTCTTCCACCTTTACCTTATACCCTAGCTTTGTTGTATAGTTGTTAGATATTTTATTCCTAGACCAGGTAATTTGTTATCCTTGTCCTTTATTATAATTGCACCGTGTTTTAAATTGAGCAAGGATTGATTCCATTCTGCTATTGACTCTCCCTAAAATTCCAATTGTGAGACAAATTTCCACCCTTGGTTCCATTTACTACTAGAATCTAGATCAACTACATCTGCTAGGTGATAGATTCCCATATTATTAAGGTTGTTTTTTAAAGGATGTGATAGTCTACATTTACCTAAGATGCCCATCCATCGATCTTCCCCAATTCTTACTTCGTTGCTTCTTTCCCTATTTTCCAAGCCAACCATTCCACCAAGGGAAAGGCCCTCACTAATGCCTTCCATATAATCGATGCTCCACTATAACTTTTTGCTTCATTTCTAATCCAATCCTCAACATATTCTAGAGATATGCATTTCACCACCATCACCTTACCCCACAAACCTTCATGATGTATCATCCTCCATAGTATTTTTGCTACCAAGGCTTGACCAAAAAGGTGAATATTTTCCAGGCCCTCCATATTCTTTAGGATTTGCCAACTTCCTCCATCTAACCAAGGAAATCCCTTTATTTCCCCTTTTCCCTATGCATAAGAAGCTAAAGCGTTTTCCTTTGATCTTTTTCAAAATTCCTTTTGGAATGTGGGCTAGAGATAACTAAAATACCGATATCCCCTCCGAAACATATTTTACTAATGTCAAACTATCGTTTCTAGAAATCCATTTTGACAGTCTCCCTTCAATTTTCTCATACAACCTATTCCAGTCTTTTAACTTGTAATAATTTGGTTTAAGACTAAACCCCAAATATTTTATTCCATTATCAAATGGGATAGGAGAAAATGGAAGATTTTGAGCAAGTTGACTTTACCTCTTCCTCTAATCCATTCAAGAGTGTTGATGATTTGTGTGCATTAACTTCCATCCCTATTTCCTTTTAATAAAGATCTAGGATCTCTTCATATTTCCTTGCTTCACTAATTGTTCCCAAACCAAATAGCATAACATCATCCAAAAACAAAAGATGTTATAAGGAAAGAGATCATCATGTCCTAATGCCCTTAATATTTCCCTCCCTTTTTTCTACTATAAATTATACTCATCCCTTTGACAACCAACAAAAATAAGAATGGGGACATTGTGCACCCCTACTTGAGTCATCTCGTTGCATAGAATAATTTTTATTGTAAGTGATTTATCAAAATTGCAAGTGATGTTAAGGCTAAGTGGCCCATTATCCATTTAACTACATCCATATCTAAATCATCAGTAGCCTTGAATAGCCAACTAACTTTAACATATGCCTTTGTGAGGTATATTTTCATTAGTAGAGATGGAATTTTTTTTAATTGAGTTTGTACTTTCCTGTGTTGTTCTCGTTGCATCATGAATTTGCATGTTGATGATGAATCCAAACTTCTCTTCTTATAAACCCTGAAAGAATTGTTTTCAACATATTAGCAAGGATCTTAGAAATAATTTTGTAGAGAGAATTACATAATGAGATCTACATGTAATCATCGAAAGTATCATGGAAATTCTTTTATGGATTAAGGCTATGAAGGTTGCATTTAGTTCCGCCAAAAAATTTCTAGAAACCCTAGACTCCTCTATTACCCTTAGTAGTTCTTCCTCCAAAAAGTCATAAAATCCACAATAAATTTAGTTGTCCATCCACCTAGCCCAAGGACTTTTTCCTTTTTTTAAGGTGTAAAAGTGCTTTGAGTTCCTCTTTTAAAGCCTCTAGTTCTAGTTCCTCATTTTGTTTATCATCTATCATTCTTGGAAGTAAATATTCCTACTATCTTGGCACTAGGAGGTTCTTTGAACAAAGTTCTAAAGTGTTTTATACCTTCTTCTACAATATAGGTAGATAATTGAAACCCCAAATGTATGGGACCACATCCCATGATCGTCCATATAATAAGGATGTGTAATCAAAGATGGAAATCTCAACCCCCATGAACCTAGTCGGTGGTTAGTCGGGTCATCTTCTCAATCATTTTCCTTAACGTTCAAATCTCTCTTCCATATAGATAACACATTAAAAGAAAGTGAGTTTACAATAACAACAATCAGTTCTAACATCCCCCCTTAAACTTAGCTTGGAGGATGAATTAAATTATTACATAACATCCCCCTTAATTTGATGGGGACTACAAATGATGACAACCAAAGAAATTGATCCAACTAGGTACAATAAAGAAAACACTGCCACCTCCAAATAACAACCTACTAAAAACCATCATACTAATCAATGCAACACACAATAGCAGTTTTTAAAGGAAGTATGAACAATTTTCACCTCAATAAGATTCTCCACCCAATCTACTTTAAAATTATTGAAACAATGCATGCACCACGCTTACGAACAAGAGCATACTTAGTTGAACAGTCTTAGTTGATCAATCAACTAGGAAATAAGGCAATATAGTCTCAGTCAACTAGTCAACTAGACAATAATAAACTACTAACAACAATCTATGTCCATCATACAAATAGTCTCTATCAAAAAAAAGCTGAAAATTAGCTTGAGAATTATACAACATGTTTTAAAATATATATATATATATATATATATATATATATATATATATATATATATATATATATATATATATATAAATGTGAAAGTATCAAAGTTAATATAAGTTTCATTAAATATGAATATTTGTGTAATTTCTTGATGATGTCAATTTGCATATGTCTAATGCAAAAGGTGTTAGTGTCAATTCCAAATATATTCTTAATAGTGGTTTTAATTAGGTAAGTATAATCTCATTATGATTACCTCATGTTTGAAAATAAGAGTTGTATATACACTTTCATAAATATAATATAGAGATAAACAATCATATATAATACTAATAATTTTATATATAATACTAATAATTAATAATTTTATATATAATACTAATAATTTGTTGATTGATCATAATATTTTGCAGCAACTTAGAGAAAAAAGTATTCGCAATGCTTATACTAAAAAAGTATTAGCAAAGCTTATACTTTTAGTAGTGATTCTTTGCAATGCTTTGCTAATACTAAAAAAGTATTAGCAAAGCTTATAAGAATTGAGCGTCACCCCATTGTCACTTGATCCATCATTGTCACAAGTATGTTTGTACAACAAGGATGTACAATTTAAAATTATATTGATTAGTGCATAAATTCATAGTAACTATGAGAAAACTAACCCACAAATTCTTAACAAAATCAATTATACTCATAATAAATAAATGATTATTATTTCATTTATCTCATGTATACACTTACACATTGATAATTTATCTCATGCCTCGTCAAATTCATCCATCTCAACATGGGCCATGATTTTCCATGAAATGGATATGGGAGACCTTTATATGGAGTGAAATTCCTAAAACAATCCACATCTAAGGTGTCGTAGGAGGTGGGATACCCTATAAATGATTGGAGTGTTTTTTCTAAAACAACGAGTGTATATGGTTGTTCACAATGTAAAGGAACAAGGAAAAGGAAAATATATTGTTAAGAAGTACCAAAGAAGTATGATCAATATAACATTTAGATGTTGATGAATGTATGCCTACTATAGTTCTTCCTAATTTCATGGATGGTTTAAGTTGAGTTTACAAGGAAAAGACCAAAAATCAGGCATTTTATTTTCAAGCCTAAAAATGTGTGCTTACTAGTATACCAAACTCAAACCCAAACCCAACGATAATTCTTGATATCCCATCATCAAATTCTAAGTCTTAAGATACAAAAGAGTCATTTGTTGAATATGTTAAAACTATGCAATCTAAGGTGGTGATCGCAATAATGAAGAGTTTTCTAAAGAAAATGAGCAATTCCAATTTTCAAAGTATGATTTTAAGGAATAATCTTTAGTATTTCCCTTGCCTACTTCTTTAGAATATATGTATATGATGTCATTTGACCACTCTCTCATTGGTACTTGGCTAGTTCTAAACAATTTCTTAACATTGGAGAACCTTTCTCCTTTTGTGATAACGACTATCTAATTGCCCCATTTAGAGTATTTAGAAAAAATCTAGGTATTTTTATACTTTCATCTATGGTTGTTCAACAAGGTAGCCTTGAAGTTATTCTAATGCCATATTTTGGACCTCATTACTCCCATGATGACTATTTAAGAGTTGCATCATATAAAAATAACATATCAACATATAATCTGATTTACATGGTGATCAATGCGAAGATCATGTTTGTATTGATGGGTATCCATGGATAAATGAAAATTTTGCTAGATTTATTAACAACTCTAGGCAAAGTGGATTTCGGGAAAATTCCATATTTATGGCATGTAAAAAAGAAATAGGGGGGTTTATGTCCAAAACATTTCCAAGGGAATATATACAGCCTTAGTGGGCCTAATGGTTAAGAACATGTGTTTCCTCCTAAGAG
>ML807224.1:56634-72781 GCA_009831015.1 Picea engelmannii
GTTGACCTTCTCCTCTTGTGAGTTTCAACCTTGTGAGCATCAGAAAACAAAACACTTGCAAATAATCAAGTCTTCAAAAACCTATGCTCTGATACCAACTTGATCTAAAAATGAAGAAGACTTGTATTCTTGAAATTAATTGCAAGTAAAATTTATGTGTTAAAATGCAAATGGATCAACTTTGCAACACAACTTTAATAGGATTTACTCATTCAAGATGCATATAAACAACAGCAAAATCAGTGAACAGAAAATACATAACACAACAAATGATAAAGGAGTTCACCCCTCTCTTGGGCTACATCTCCTGGTCCAACTTCCAATGGATCATTTGTATTATTTGCTCAAAGTGCTCAAAAATGTGCTTTACAATGCTCAAAATGCCAAATAGACTACTCCAATGGCTTCAGAACGTCCAAAAAACCCTAGCTAGGCTTTTTTGGCACCTCGTTTGGCCAAAAATTGAAGAAGATAGGCTTCCTGGAAGACCCCCCTTCAAGTTTGATGTCTCTGCATCTACAAAACGCACCCTTGTTGGCTCAACCTAGCCCACACACATATTTAAGCGTAAAAACTTAGCACCAAGCGCAACCGCACAACCGGTACAAACTGTCGAATGGTTATGCGCTGGCCTTTAACTACCAAGGCCCGTGGGCACATGGTCACCACATGACCGCACACAATACACAACAGGGCTAAAGTTCAAACCGTATGCAAAACCGTAGGATTAAACCTGTGCGCATACACGTTGGTCACATGTTACATGTCAAACCATGCACATTTCAAAACGGTTACAACATATATATATTACGGTGGGTTTAACTGCCCGTAGCACCAGTCGTATGCAATACATATATATAACCGTGGACCGGGGCTTAGCCCCAGCCCGGTTCACGCCCCAATACACATTTTTGCAAATTCAAATATATTACATCACATTCATATGTTAAGTAACATATGCGGGTGCGCTGGTTGGGCGACCTTTCCCAAGGCTTTACCCTACCCAGAGATCACGGGGTTGACTCCTGCCAAGTGCAAAGATTTTAATCCAATAAACATGTGACACGTGGCAGCCATTAATTGGGCCACGGGTCGCCATCCCGTTCCCTGCCAACAAGCCATGTCACATGCCAACTGTCTCAATAGCTGCCTGCCATGTGTCGTACGGCCTGCCATGTTTCATACGGCCTGCCATGTGTCGTACGACCTGCCACGTCAGCGTCTATACGGACTGTACAGTCAGCACCCCTTTTTTTTGCCTGTTTGTAAATTTGAACAGAACGCGATATCTCTCGCTCCTGACGTCCGTTTGAACCCAAATGAGTTGTGTTGGGTTTGTAATGACTAGGCTTATGCTCTCGTTCGATTTGAAGCGATTTCAAACACTTTGAATTTTTTAGCAAAATTTGATCCCCTAGATCATTACAAAACTCTGATCTGCATACGTTGTCTAATTTGTGCATATATTGGAGCTTGTCATATTTCAGAATATGCTTGCATGTAAGAATGCCAAGTCATATATTTTGTCTATTGCTTGTTGAAATATATATAAACAACATCTCTTTTAACTTGAACCAGGGTCTGTTGAGCTCCATCTATATTCCATGGCTGAGAATGTTTTTCCCATATTTGATGTGTTTCTATCGCTTGATAATTATCAAACTAAGTGTTGTTGTGTGAGGCATATAGTTCTTTGCTCCCTTTATTTTTCCTCTTCTATACTTACCTGTTTTCCCTTTTCTTCTTCCCCTTTATTATCCATTTTCGGTTCTATACTTAGTCGCAAATCTGTGCTCATGGGTTCCCGGGGTGGCAGAGTAAGAAATTCTATGTCCATATATATCTTCACATCGGGATTCCGACCGAGCGTCATTCGCTTTCATACTTAGCCAATTTTATGGCCGCAGGTTCCCGCGTAGGCGCCATGGAACTCTCATGCCCCGTGTTCGGGGTATACATCTTGCACCCAAAACTTTGGTGATCTACAATTCGACCTCAGACTCCTCGAACTCCCAAGCCTCACTCTACCTATTATGACTTCGTCTGAATGCTTGCATATAAGTGTGCCAAGTCATATATTTTGTCTATTGCTTCTTGAGATAGATATAAATAACATCTCTTTTATCTTGAACCAGGGTCTATTGAGCTGCAGCTATATTCGATGGATGAGAATGTTTTACCCATAGTTGATGTGTTTCTAGTGCTTGATAATTAACAGACTAAGTGTTGTTGTGTGAGGCATACAGTTCTTTTCTCCCTTTATTTTTCCTCTTCTATACTTACTGGTTCTTCCCTTTTCTTCTTTCCCTCTATTATCTGTTTTTGGTTCTATACTTAGTCGCATATTTATGCTCGCGGGTTCCCGGGGTGGCGGAGTGAGAAATTATATATCCATCTATATCTTCACATCATGCATCCGACTGACCTTTGTTCATTTCCATACTTAGCCAATTTTATGGCCGCGGGTTCCCGCGTAAGCGCTATCGAAATCTCGTGCCCCATGTTCGGGTATACATCTTGCACCCAAAACTTCGGTGATCTATAATTCGACCCCAGACTCCTCGAAATCACAAGCCTCAATTTACCTACGATAACTCTATTTGACCACCCCACCTTTCCATAATTAATACCAAGTGTTTTTGTGTGACGCATAAAATTCTTTGCTCCCTTTCTTTTTGCTCTTCTATACTTGCTCATTTTTCCCTTTTCTTCTTTCCCTCTATTATTGTTATATCAAGATTTGCTTCACCCTATGAAATCTTGCACAAAAGGCCTTTTTCCATTTCCTCATGCAGAATTATCTTCCCCGTTTATAAAATCCAGAGCCAAAAATAAATATTTTTCCACATGTAAGCATCTTGCCTACTATACAACATGCGTATACGCAGGCTGCTCCACTACAGCGCGCGTACATCGAGATTTGTGCTAGAAAATGAAAATTAATGTTGGATTTACATGTCACGATAGGAGATCTATGATCATTGGCCTTCCACATACTGGAAACATTCCGACTCGACCCTCCAGTTCCATTTCAAAGGCTATAAATGGGCCAATTCCGAGCTATGGAAAAGGGATAAAGAATTCAACTTTGAGAGCAAATTTACTCTAGAGAAATTATTTACTTCATATTGAGTTTGCATCCCTTTGTCCTTTAAGTCTAAACACAGTGTTCAGCCCCCAAGCTCTTCTCCTATTGATTGAGAACCTCATTGTTTCTCTCTTATGAGCTTACCTTTGGTGGAGGATTGAAGTGGTGGAGGCCCAGCTGGAAGGAACTTAGTTTCTCGGTTCTGAACCGTGTCAACACAGAAGTCTGTAACATTTTCACTTTTGTTGATCATTTATTAATAGAAATACTCTTTTCCCATCCAATTGATATCTTGCAAATATATTGAATTATTATTCCATGGGCGTATTTGTCATGTTTATTAATGGATTATGCTATTGAATGTGCTAACATTATATAATATCACCATATGCTTTCTTTGCTTGGTTGTTGAGGACTAGTTGCAGGTATATTGTTTTGGGTCGAGTGCTCAACGGTGGACTTCATCGAACGTCTAGACGAGGTAGGCCTTTTATCTTGTCTTACTAGCATATTTGTTTGTGTAGCATATGTGAGAAGAGAGTTGATTTATGTAGTCATTTCCATCTGTTGTGGTTTACCCTAGCCATAGAGATATTTTCCTCGTAACAGAATTGGCGACCATATTGGGGATTGAATCTTCTTTCTTAGGATTTGGAGTACTTTTCTCCTTTGATTTCTCTCGTTTCTATTATGTTTCTTGTCGTATCATTGCTTGACAGCCTCTGTTCACTCTGGATCTGAGTTTTTAGCCTTTCTCCCTTGCCTGGCCTTGTTTTGAAACATATAAGCGTTTTTTTCCCTAACAGTCGCGTACATACCCAGGTTGTCACTTTACAAGATGCGTATATAAACTATGTTTGCCTAAACAGTCACTTGCATCAGCTTTCCTTGCATGTTTTCTTGGTCTGGTAGTTTCTGGGTGGGATTTTATGTTTTTTTAGCCTTCTTGGGTCTTTGTATTGCCTGTTAAGTGCTTGTGGGATGAAAGGAAACCTATCTTTAGTTGAATTTCTAGGCGGAGTCTTTCTCATCACCTTTTCATTTTTTATTGTCCTTGTACATTGAGTTGGGTGTTTTGTTGCTTGGTATCATGCTTGAGTTATCTCTTTTTATACACAGTAGGGTTATATATCAAGTTACTTTTCAGTCCATGCATTTTCATTCTTATTATATTGAAAATACAAAAAAAATGGCATTCTGCATTGCTTGGCATTTTTGTCTTTTGAGTCCTTGTCATTAGCTTAGTGCATGTAGTGAAAGATTGCATTTTACTTCAGAATTGCAGAGTTGAAATCGAAATTTGCATTGGTTTTTAGAAGCATATCATTCATTGAAAGTTAAAGTTAGGACTTTGCATTATTTTCATATTTACTTTTCTTGCAGAGTCATAACATCATGAGTTTCACTACCATACCTTTTTGAGTAATCACGACCACTAAAATTGACGCTATAATTTAAAATTGATTAGTCACAATTTTATTTTCTAGGGTGCAAAAACTAGCTTAGGATTTAGTGCCTTGGAATAGGATTTTGTGAGTAAACTTCTCCAAGGCAATTAAATCAACATATGTGTCTGAGAAAGGGAGTGGAGAAATCCATTGTATAATTGGTAATATCAGAAGGCTCTGCTCACACCGGAGTTAATCACGAGGCCACTCGAGGTTGGTTGAAGGGATACCCCCCCCATACCTTCTTAGCATCAAAGATATTTAAGGGGATCTATTCCTATCTGGGGATCTTGTTAGTGCCTTTACCTCTGTGAGAGGCGGTACTTTCAAGGTTTCGGGCTTTGCTACCCTGCCCATACAGTGGACTTGACTTGTGACTGCTCGCCTGTGCATTGGTTATACATTGGTTTATTAGTTTCTTGACTTAGGTGCCACATAGGTTGCTTGCAGGGGTTATTCTGCAAGTACCCTGGGTCAGATAAGGGTCGGACAACACACAACCTTTATGGAGGATTACCTCTCCGGGGGAATCTGACCGACTGGTTGTTAAGCCCACAAGGGCCCTTATAACTGATTTTGTTACCTCTGATCTTTAGCAGGGAGTCTCAGGCCCCTCTTGGGAAAGACATACCTTCTTTAAGGAGGGATGCCATTCTCAGCCACTTTACCATGTTTGTATGCATATTGCCCGTTTGACTTTTGGTGTTCTCTTTGATTACTAGTTGGCCTTAGGATATATTTTTTATCTTTAGAGTCTTAAGTCATCGTGGAGTCGGACCAACCTCCCCGCCGGTCTCGTCGCTTGTTACAGTTACCACCATATTTCGACTCTTTGCCTTCTAAAAGGCATAGAGTTATTAGGTGTGTTACACACACATCCACTGTTCAAACTTGTGATTCTACGAGGATGAGTATTGAACCTAGTCTTCATAACATTGGGCGCCCTTCGACTCCCACACCCACTATAGTTAATGGCACCCCTTAGACTCCTGCAACCACAATGGTTGTAGTGCAGAGGCACCTATCATTACTATGGCTCGGCCTATAGTGAATGCTCAAGCTACCACCTCGAACCCTTTTGGGTCTCTTGGTCACTCACCGGGCTATAATGTTCAGTCCATCCGTATGGCTTCTAGTCCTTTTTCCTATGGTATGCCCAACTTTACTTTGCAGTTTTCAAACACCATCCCAACTGCTGGCCTTAATGCTAGCATTAGGCTTGGGGAAACTACACCTCCTTATACTCCTTTTTAATTTGGTGGGTCTTAAATCCCTCAAACGACTCCTAATATGGGAGGCATTCCTGCTTTTAACCTCAGGTCCAATCCTCCTTCTTCTGGGTGGAACAACCAACCTAGAGGACAAGCTTCGGCTCAATTTATGTCCTATAACCCTACCTCCTCGGTGAAGATTCTGACCAATATGTTTGGCATGACGAATCCAGCGCTATCCTCCGGATTTCCACTCGGAGGAGGTCAGTTTCACGCTTTGGGAAACCCCCAACCTGGATCCAATTCAGCCGGGGGCAATTTTTATAACCCCCAACAGAACATTCATGTTGGAATGATGCCTAACCAACCTTTTATGAATCAGCCCGAAGGAGGGCCTTATAATCCTGGACAGGGCCATGCTGCTTACCAGAACCCTAGATGGACTACAGTTCCTCAAGCACAATCTTTCCTGGGAGCTTGGGGCCAGATGTCGCAACCCCGTCTCCCTTTTCTGGCCATGCTTAATCTACCATATGTGTCTAAGTTAAGGAATGACCATGTGAGTCATGATCCTACATGGACCCCCGTCCCCACCAAGCTTCCTTCGAGCATCCCAAAATTCAAGGGTAAGAATGGAGAGGATCATAGTGATCACGTCACTACCTTTCACCTTTGGTGCTCATCAAATTCCCTTAATGATGATTCTATTCGATTAAGATTATTTCAACGCACCCTCATCAAAGTTGCTGCGAAATGGTATATTGAGCTACCTAGGGGGGCATATGAGACTTTTAGTCAGTTGGTGTTGGTCTTCCTTAACCACTTCCAATTGACCATTCGTTATGATGTTGGCCTAGAACTTCTATCAACTTTACGCCAGGATACTGCCACTCATATCTTGGATCATATCTAGGAGTGGCGTAGACGGAAGAGGTTGATTAAGACTCCTATACCCCCGACCTTTCTTATAGAATGGTTCCTTAAGTCTTTGCACACTCCTATCTTTAAGTACGTTGCTACTTCTAGGGTTACCACTGAAGAAGAAGCGATCTTTAGAGCCCAACAATTAGACTTGATATATGCTCAGTATGGGATGTTGTACCACCTTCTTTCGGACGCACCGCGGTCAACTTACGACCCTAGACAAAAGCTCGTACCTCATGCCAATGGCATTGTAGGTACCGCTAATGTAAAGTCCGCAGACTCGGTGACAAGCCATATGAAAGAGTTGTATCTAAACCAGTCTGTAGGAGGGCCAGCTTCGTCTGTGTCTTCCAACCCCACTCATTCGGCGGATGTACATTATGTGCAATCGTCGGCCAACCCAAATGGTAACCAACAACTAGGAGGGAATAAGAATAAAGGATGTAATAATCGTAAGAGTGGGAAAAATGGTAATAAACCCAAGGACAATGGTAATAATGAGAAGACGAATGATAATGTTGGAGAGGGAAAACGAGAAAGACGTAAGGTGAATTTTCTCTGTACGCTTTGCACAGATGACTACCTTACCCATTTAAGCCCCAAACTTGCAGAAGTTGTGAGGCTATTATCTCTACCATTCGTTGTGTTGACGAATCCATTCCCAAGTAACCAACACATGGCCTCGAGCTCCTCAAACGTTGGAAATGTGGCTGGTGGGAGTCAAAACCCGTCGTTGCAAGTTGGCGATTGTTTGTGTATCAATATGGTCGATGCGAAAGTTAATGTAGCCACTCGATCTCGAGACTATAGCTCTTCACAAGTTATTCCTAGTCTAGAATCTCCTTCTCCTCCTCTGGAGACAAATTTATAGATTGAAAAACCAGAGCCATTGCCTCATATTTTGAAAGGAGTACTCAAGCGCTCTATCCACAATCCAAATGCTAGAGCCACCCAGAACTACTCTATTGTTGAGGACCTGGGTCAAACCCATTGTGCGATGTCAGCTTTGGAGGTACTCCAGATGTGTCATTCATAGAGGAATGCCTTACTATCTTCTTTAGGAGCTCTAGAACCCATTGGCTAAAAAGTTATCAAGTTTGGTGTCACATATGTGAAGCCTCACTTGCCTTACCATGTGGCTTTCCAAATCCACGTGGAGTACTCAAAGTATACCATCAAGCGTGTGGTTGTTGATGAAGGCGTTGCCACTTGTGTGATGTCCGTGATTTGTTGGAAATCTCTTGGTTCTCCAACTCTTTCCAAGTCATCGAACATGTTGACTGCTTTTGATGGTCATTCCTTCCACCCTCACGGTATTCTTCCTGCTTTTATGGTCTAGTTAGGTGGGAAGACGGTAGAGGTGGAGGTCGAGGTAGTTGATGCGCCTCTTGATTATAACATGTTACTAGGATGCAATTGGACCTATGCTATGGTCGTTGTTGTATCGTCTGTTTTCCGTACTCTTTGTTTACCTCATGAAGGAAAGATCGTGATGATCGACCATTTATCCTTTGCATACTCTAGTCCTAATGCATCAATTAGACCATCAATCCCTATGATCGACAATTCTCAGCCGACAACTAAGAATATCGGTGTCGGAATGTATTATTCCCTTATGGATACTTTCGACTTCACAACACCGAGCTACCATGTTTATGTCGTGTCCAGTAGGCTCGCCTCAACAGGGAGGTCCATTCCTTTCTGCACTTCTTATTTTAGTGATCCGTGGACCCTACCTTTCCCGACTTCATCTTGTGAAGGTCAGTTGCATGATGGAATGGCCATGCCACTATCGGCAGCAGAGATTGCATATCAAGTTGTTCTTGACTCTTCCACTGATCCCGATCCTATTACCTCGCCGACGGACAAGGAGGATCCCATTCTTAGGCCCATGTGGGAAACTTCGTTGTCTTGTTCACATGATTCTCTCGATGAGACTTTGCCTTCGGACAAAGCTATCATCGAAGCCATGAATGGTTCTGACAAACCTTGGGATGATATGTATCACCACTCTTATTTTCTCCTAGAGCTTGAAAGAATCGAACAAGATGACTTTCGATCTACTTTGAGTGAGATAGTCAGTCATGCCGTAGTTATGTTGCAGGAAACATGATGAGTATTTCTCCTACCATCACGATCGATATCTCTCGTACCCCTGGAAAAGTTGAAAATGTAAATATCGGTGCGGATTGTTCGCCAAAAGAAATCTTGATCTACACCGAACTCTTCAAGGAATTCTGAGACGTATTTGCTTGGTCATATGAAGAGATGCTAGGAATCGACCCTTGTATTGTCGAACATGAGATTAGAACTTATCTGGATGCTAAACCTGTTCGGCAACGTCTTAGAGTTGTCAACCCCCGGAAGGCCCCTGCTATTAAGGCAGAGGTGGAGAAGCTACTTAATGATGGCTTCATCTACCCAGTTCCCTTGACTGAATGGGTATCCAACCCCGTTCCTATGGATATGAAGCAAGGAACCATCTGTGTATGTATGGACTTTCGTGACCTGAACAAGGCATGTCCTAAAGACAACTTCCTGACACCTTTCATCGATCATATCCTTGACGAGTGTGCGGGAAGTAAAGTATTTTCTTTTATGGATGGATTTTCAGCATATAACCAAATTCAAATCAAACCTAAGGATCAACACAAGACGACATTTATTTGTCCTTGGGGTACTTTCGCATACCAGAAAATGCTTTTCGGTCTTAAAAACATCGGAGCAACCTTTCAACGTGCCATGACTTTCACTTTTCACGACCTTAAGCATGTAGTCAAAGCTTAGCTTGATGATCTTCCTGCAAACTCTCGCAAGAGAGCGGATCACGCTATGCACCTTCAGCGTGTTCTTGAAAGATGTCGTTACTATAGAATCTGGTTGAACCCTCACAAGTGCATCTTTTGCGTTAAGTCTGGTCGTCTTTTGGGATTGCTAGTTTCTGAGACCAAGATCATGGTAGATCCACTAATGGTTAAGGCAATACTTCGATTGCCTCCCCCGCACATGATTAGACAACTTTAAGGTTTACAGGGAAAAGCTAACTTTCTTCGTCAGTTTATAGTAAACTATGCCAATATGACTAAGGGTTTCATGTGTCTTTTGAACAAGGACACCATTTTTATCTGGGATGAGCGGGCCCAGGAGTCCTTCGATGCTTTGAAGAAAGCCTTGGTATCAACTCTTTTGCTGAAGTCTCCTAACTACAGTAGAGATTACTTGCTTTATATCGTCGCGTCTGAGGATACGATTGGTATGGTTTTGGTTTAGGAAGATGATGAGCTCCGCAAGCATGTCATCTACTATCTTAGCCGAAACTTAGTCGGTTCTAAGCTTAATTATTCTCACGTTGAAAAGCTAGCTTTGGTTCTCACTCACGCAGTCCAACGTTTGCGTCACTATATATTAATTTGCAAGACTATTGTGGTTGTCGATGTCAATCCATTTCAATACATACTTACTAGGTGTATCATAGGGGGGAAATATAAGAAATGGATTGTCATTTTACAAGAGTTTGATCTCGATTTCGCTTCTGCGAAATCCAATAAATCACTAGTCTTCGCGGAGTTAATATCCAACTTGCCACGATCAGATGAGGATGTTATCCATGTTGATTCGTTTACGGACGAACACATTTTTCTTGTCCCGTCGTCCAACCCCTGGTATGGAGACATTGTTCTCTATCTTCAAACATTGAATTTCCCTCAGCATCTCTCACGAGATGACCGACAGTGTGCAAGGTACCAAGCTACGAATTATACTATTGTCGGTGACACTTTGTATCGCCAAGGAGTAGACAATATCTTGCGTCATTTTTTAACTCATGGAGAGGCCCAGTGGGGCTTGTGGTGGTCATCTATCCGGACTTACGACAGCCCAAAAAAATTTGTGAGCCAGTTATTTCTGGCCTACTATCTTTAAAGATTGCATTGAAGCAGTTAATAAGTGTCACCCTTTCCAGGTATTCACTCAGAAAATGCGCTCGCATCCAACCCCTCTTCACCCAGTCATTACCATCGATCCCTTCACCAAGTGGGGGTGGACTTCTTGGATTGCAACCCAACTTCAGCTGGGGGGCATCAGCACATTATCGTGGCCATCGACTACTTTACTAAGTGGGGCAAGGCCATGTCTACAGTTAAATATGATGGGAATATTGTTGCCTTCTTCATATTCAATCAAATTCTCGCCCAATTCGGTATCCCGAGTGAGATTGTCATTGATCATGGTAGTCACTTTCAGAACGAAATGATGGAAGAACTAGCATCTAAGCTAGAGTTTATACATGGTCATTCTTCTCCTTATTACCCCCAAGAAAATGGACAAGTAGAGGCCGTCAACAAGTCTCTCAAGACCATTTTTCAAAAAATTGTGAGTCAAAGTAAGTCTGATTGGCACATCATGCTATATCCTGCACTCTGGGCATATTGAACCTCGGTCAAGACTTCCACCGGATTTTCCCCTTTCCAGTTAGTACACAGTGTGGAGTCGTTTTACCGATTGAATGTGAAATCCCTTCTCTTAAGTTGGCAATCGCGCTCCTACCTGACACTTATGATCTCGAGCGATGCCTTGTACACCTAGAGAGTCTTGATGAGCAGTGTCGAGACGCCTCTACGGCTATCGAGGTGAACAAAAGACATGTCAAGGTCCAGTACGATAAGTCTGTATGTCCTCGATTGTACGCTGACGGTGACTTGGTCCTCTTGTATGATCAAGCCAAATAACCACTGGCGGAAGGCAAGTTTAAGCCCATGTGGCACAGTCCTTATATCGTGCGACGTGTTCTAGAAAAAGGAGCCTATGAGTTAGAAGATTATGAAGGGAATAGGTTGGACAAGTCCAGAAATGGGCTCTACTTGAAAAGATATTACACTTGAGCCCCAAGCTTGGGCAGAACTCTTTGTATACTAATGTAATTTAGTGTATAAATATTTTCCCTTTATTTATGTCTTCAGCTTGTTTATCGAGTTTTCCCTTTGTTGGCAGATGTCAATGGAGTCTTTGGTTTACCTAGGATTCGCAGACAGATCCAGTCGTCATACACGGAACTTGGCTTCTGTCGCTTGGGTGGTTTACTCGCCCGAGGATCTACTGGTGTCTTTAGGTAGCGTATGGCTAGGACCATCCACGAACAATGTGGCTGAATATAGCGTCGTTATAGAACTTTTGCGCGATGTTATCTCACATGGTATTCGCTCTTTAGAGGTTCACTTGGATTCCCAATTAGTAGTATGTTAGTTGAACGACAGTTACCACATGCGTGATCTTACTATACTTCGACGATTCCTACGGGTACGTCTTTTAGAATGACAGTTTGATTTTATTACATATTATCACATTCCTAGGAGTTCTAATCATGTATCCTATGCTTATGCTAATTTCATTTTAGATTGGCATTTGTCACATAATTAAAGCAAAGAAAACCATCTCATCAATGTACAGATTGTAAAATATAAGTAGAGTCGAAGATCCCTTTTTATATATTTCAAAAAATGTGGTGTTTATAGTACAAAATTGGGGCTAATACCCTCAATACACATATATAGTCGGTACTATAATATCCATGACATCTATGCATGTGGAGCCAGATGTGTGTCATGGTAACAAACTATGATGTTTGCGAGACGCTGAAAGAGTCGCACCCAAGCTCTGGGTACACCAACCACCTGTCGCTACATGGCTTCAGGCAGATCCTCTACCTGAACCATGGGAATCCTATGAGTCAAACGAGATAGGTTTCCCTGCACGTTTTGTAGGACCCTCTTGGCTTCTCCTCCCATCGCCTCATCTCCTCAATTCTTCCGTCGATGTCGAGGAAACCCTTTCGGCCATTGCGGACCCACATCTGTGTTACACAAGTGTCTAGCTAGTACTTAAACACCATCCAAAAATATTTTTGTTCTACTATACAAAAATACAAAAAAATGAAATATTTAAAAACATTCGACATACCTATGTCACCATAGGCAGACCCTGGTGGAAGTGGCATGTTCAGATCTCCTCGGAAGTCTATCCCCGCATAGGGATAGTCATCTAGAGCAATGACCGGTCGTTGCCACCAGCAGAAGAAATCCTCATTATAGCGTGTGGGCACCCTACCACCCCCTGCCACCTCATTACCTCGATCCATCGTGCCATGGTTGTATTGTGAGGTCCTCTAGGAAGAATCTTCACTCTAGGTCCCAAACCTGGAACGCGCTCGAAGAAGAAACTGCATAGGATAGTGGCAAACCCAGAATTTCTCTTACTCCTCTATTTGCACTCTGCCAACTGACTCTTCATATTTTCCAATAGTGAGGTACACCAGTCATATACTTTGGGTCTCATACACTACACTGCATAGAACATGAGTGGCCTCGATTCTTGGTGCAATGAGGCCGAAACTGTGATCCTGGTCAATACAAGCACAACAATCTTCAGGCTGAGATTTTTTATCGCCCGGATAGGGAGTTGACTCCCTACCTTCGGAGTCCCTGCTACACAGTGGGCGTCAATGTACTCCTCTATTTTCATTTTGCTCCCTACTCCCCATGATTTGAGGTTTACAACCTCTCCCCAGCGTGATAGACCATTCAAAAAGTAGATATCTTCTACTTCAATCTTCAATGGTTGCCCATCGAGGTTGAAGCTTTCACTCTCAGGGTCCCATTAACCCACAAGCATCTCGAGCAACCTCACTTGGGCTCTCATCTCTTTCAGTTCCCAAAATTTATATAATTTGCATCTCTTTAAGGCTATTTGGGCCCTCGGATCTCGATCCACAGTAGCATCGACCTCCTCGTGCTCTCTTTCTCTCCATTCAAGAACCATCCTGCCAAGGACAAGTTAAAATTTGAGTTAGCATCCTTAAAATTCATTGTTTGTGTGCATGTATGCGGTTTGCTTCACTTACAGTCGTGTATAGGGCTTGATATACACGCCCTTCAGTTTGCACAGGCGCGTAAACTCATTGTATATGTGACCCGATAGGAGACAGCTTGCGTACACTGAATTTCACATTTTATGCCCTCAATTACTAAAAATTTGGAACCTAATTTAAAATTTTAATCCACTGGAAATGAAGAGGAAGAGAAGAAGAATTACTTGGTCCAGACGATTTATGATTTCGTTGTCTGACGCTCCCACAATCGTCATTTGAATCTCGGAGGTATTTTGGTCCAATTTGCACTAGTTGGGTAAAAAATCAAAATGGTATAGTAATTCTTGGTTTTGTTACTATTTATAAACAATTTTTACCCACTTTCTATAGTTTTGAGCCATTTTTCACCTAATGGACTAATACAAGGGTGGATTGAGTTGGTTTTTACAGTTTTAACCCAGGATTCTTGCAGATTTGAACGTTATGTTGGTTGTTCATCAGCACAAGCAGGTATTTTCATTACCCAACATACAGGATAAGTATCAATTACATCATGCATTTTCAAATTATCGTATAAACCTTCACTTTTTATGCCTTAGGTATGAACCCATTTGTTGTGACATAGAACCTTCGATCTGCTATAAGTCATGTCATTAGCAAGTGGTAGAGACTTACCAAACATGGGTGCCTTAATTATATCCCCTACTTCACTTGGTTCCCATGCAGAGTTTTTTTCCATAGGACCGACAGTCCCTCATAGCTAGTACATGACTTGTTGCTCAGCCTCATTTCTCACTCATAAACACGCTTCCTTATACCCTGAGGACTCCCAAATGAGTTTAATTTAAGCACTTTTCCAACTCATCTTTAAAAAGCGAAAAGATTGTCGAGTGATTTGTCCCTTTCACACTCGTTAAATTGGACTTGAAAGGTTGTGAGTCTTAGTTAAGCTCTTTTCCAACTCGTTTTAAAAAAGATAAAAGATTGCCGAGTGAACTTGTCTCTTTCACACTCGTAAATTAGATTTGAAAAGACATCTATTTGGCACAAGTTTATCCCTTTTTCACACCAAGTAGACTAAAATACATAAAAAGGGACATTTTTTTGGCGTTAAGTTGTGATTGCATCGCATGCCCTTGCTTGCAGTATTGAGCCTATAGTCAGTTCTCACTTTGCATTATAAACAGTTTGCCTCAGCATTTTTGCATCCTCAACCAAGCAAAGCCTTGTTTATATCCTTCGCAATTTGACACCCTATACCTAGGAGGGAACATTCCCCCGAGTGTCCATATCCCACATGCATTTCCCTGCATTGAGAATAGGTATGTTCCACTGCTGGAACTAATTTTTCTTACTTGTGACACTCGTTTCCTCCTCTATATCATAGCATTCATTTATCTATGAAAAAACAAAACAAAAAGACGGGAGGGAAGGGAGTATTATCTTGTATTGGAAATTGTGTCGCCTTTGAACAGAGCATAAAGTTACTGAGTCCATCCATCATCATAATTTTGGGATTAGCATGGCCGTAGGAAGATGAGCTCGTTACAGAGTCTTCTCTACCGACTGGTTACTCTTCCAATCCCTATAGAGAATTTCATTGATGCCTCTTGCATCTTATGGTTTCGTCATTCGGTCTATGTTGTCGGAGTCCTCCATATGTCTCATGCTCTTGTTCAAAGGAAGTCTATCAACCTGTGTCGGCCACTCCTCAGAACTCTTGACTTTGCATGTTGGCCATACCCGCAGTTTGTCTCAGAATCACATGATACTGTGGTCATATCATGCACCATGTCCCTACTTTCATCATTGGTAGGTAACCTTGAACCCAGCAATCGACATTTTATCATCGATCGTTGACTGGGTTTCCCTTATGTTCAACAGAAAGACATCTATTCACATGTTGGGATTCGTGCAATGTCTTGGATACCATTATCCTTATTGGTGGTTTCCTCACCTTTGTGAATAGTTTTCATCATTGGTTGTTATTCAGAGGGTATTTTCCATGTATCACTTGCACTTGGCACACGCGAAAGACACACAGGGTCGTTGGTTCGTGAACATGTTCTTCATCCGATTTCCACCAAATCATGAAGCTCTTGCTTTGTACCTCATGCTGACTGATAAGAGATGCCTTAATGTTCTCCTTTTAGTGGGTCTCCTTCCATCGACTTTGTTGGGCTCCGGATTTATAACATTTTCTTGCTGGTTCTTGAAGACATTGTTTACTCTCCTGAAGACTTTTGTTCAGCAAATGGCATTATTTCTGTGCTATTCATACTCTGTTACACATATATGTTCCATTGCATACAGAAACCATGAAGTGCTTCCAAAACCACAAATGAGCGAAGAATTCAACTATAATGTGGATGCACTGTCACCTCTTGGTGCAAATACGGTAAAGGGCAGACAAGGAGTAATTTATATCTGGGCAAAGTTACCAAGTGGTGTTGTTGAAGTTGTTTGCAAACAGACATGGGGTATGTTTGTGTTTTATTTGGGAATGCTTTCGGCAATATTATTCAAGATGTGCAAATGGTTAAAGTCATCATTTACTTCAGTTTCTGGGGTTATTGGGCAATATGCAAAATGCCAAGATAAGCTAAACAGAGTG
>ML807224.1:73630-90522 GCA_009831015.1 Picea engelmannii
GTTTCTTTTAAGTTCAGAGATTAGTTTGGCATCCTTTAAACCCCCTCTTCAGCCCTGCATTTCCTGTGCTGGTTCCTCTAAGTCTACCTTCCCGGGTTGACAATTAAATGTTGATTTACATGGTATATCTGCAGCTCGACAGACTTCAACCTATTTATTATGGAAACGGGACCTAAAGTCTTATGAGTACCTTGAGGCTAGCAGTCATCAGTGGCAAGCTCTCTCGCCATCGACAGTTGGGAATACATCAATGTCTCATGATCGATGGACTCTTTAGGTGTTCGAATCTGGCACCTTTACTCACACTTGTAAGAATGTACTCGATGCCTTGATACCTACTTTCATTATCGGTAGGTTTTCTCGCGTTTTTTAATGGTATACATCAATGACTGGTAATCAAACGATGTCTCATTGTGTTCAACCTCAACTCCTTTATTCACATAATGTAGACTTTCATCCTTGGCGGATTGTGTAGAAGACTTGAAGACATCACTATGTGGCCATAGTTTTCCTAAGTTGTTGCTTCCTTTTCATTGGCCAATACCTATATGACTTCAGTGATCATGGGAGATCAGATTGTACTCCATGGTATACAGATATCTTCATATTGGTTTTGAGACTAGTTCTACTGGGCCTTGTCTGTGACTATGACAACTATTGGCATGTAACCGCATTTGTACTTGCCTATTAATGGCCACAGACACTTGTTTGGTATATTTTCACATGAATCTGCAGTGTAATTTTATTGGCAGCCATGTATGCAGAGTCAGTGTAGAATGTAATGAGAAACTAGTTCATCCAGTTGGTTCCCTACCACTCCACTTCTGGGTTGTTTATAATGTATTTTGGCCATTGCAGATACTCCTATGAACTCACACATTAGGGGGCATCTGTTATAGCAAGATTTGCCTCGCCCTATGCGATCTTGCACAGAAGGCCTTTTTCCATTTCCCCATGCAGACTTATCTTCCCTTTTTATAAAATCCAGAGCCAAAAATAAATATTTTTCCACGTGTACGCATCTTGCCTACTATACAGCATGTGTATACACAGGTTGCTCCACTACAACCCGCGTACATCAGGATTTGTGCCAGAAAATGAAAATTAATGTCGGGTTTCAATGTGACGACAGGAGATATATGATCCTTAGCCTTCCACATACTGGAAACGTTCTGAATTGGCCCTTCAGTTCCATTTCGAAGGCTATAAATGGGCCAATTCTGAACTATGGAAAAGGGAGAAAGAATTCAACTTTGAGATCAAAGTTACTCTGGAGAAATTATTTACTTCATATTGAGTATGCATCTTTTTGTCCTTTAAGTCTAAACACATTGCTCAGCCCCCAAGCTCTTCCCCTATTGATTGAGAACCTCATTGTTTCCCTCTTATGAGCTAGCTTTTGGTGGAGGCCCAGCTGGAAGGAACTTAGTTTCTCGGTTCCGAGCCGTGCCGACATGGAAGTCTGCAACATTTTCACTTCTGTTGATCATTTATTAATAGAAATACTATTTTCCCATCCAATTGATATCTTGAAAATATATTGAATTATTATTTCATTGACGTATTTCTCATGTTTATTAATGGATTATGCTATTGAATGTGCTAAAATTATATAATATCACCATATGCTTGCTTTTCTTGGTTGTTGAGGACTAGTTGCAGGTATATTGCTTTGGGTCGAGTGCTCAACGATGGACTTCATTGAACGTCTGGATGAGGTAGGCCTTTTATCTTGTCTTGCTAGCATATTTGTTTATGTAGCATACGTGAGAAGAGAGTTGACTTCTGTAGTCACTTTCGTCTATTGTAGTTTACCCTAGCCATAGAGAGATTTTCCTCGTAACAATTATCCATTTCTGGTTCTATACCTAGTCGCATATCTATGCTCATGGGTTCTCGTGGTTGTGAAGGAAGAAATTCTATATCCATCTATATCTTCACATCACAAGTCCGACCGACCGCTATTTGTTTCCTTACTTAGCCAATTTTATGCCCACGGGTTCCCGACTAGGCCCTATCGAACTCTCATGCCCCGTGTTCGGGGTATACATCTTGCAGCCAAAACTTTGGTGATCTACAATTCGACCCCGACCTCCTTGACTTCGCAAGCCTCACTCTAACTACGAGCTTGTTGAAATAGATATAAACAACATCTCTTTGGACTTCAACCAGGGTCTGTTGAGCTCCAGCTATATTTCATGGCTCAGAATGTTTTTCCCATAGTTGATGTGTTTCTATTGCTTGATAATTATCAAACAAAGTGTTCTTTTGTGAGGCATAAAGTTATTTGCTCCCTTTATTTTTCCTCTTCTATACTTAGTCACATTTATATGCTTGTGGGTTCTCGAGTGGCGGATTGACAAATTCTATATCCATCTATATCTTGACATCACGAGTCTGACCGATCCTCGTTTGTTTCCTTGCTTAGCCAATTTTATGGCCACGGGTTCTCGGGTAGGCGTTATCGAACTCTCATGCCCCATGTTCGGAGTATACATCTTGCACCCAAAACTTGGGTGATCTACAATTCGACCATGGACTACTCGAATTCCCAAGCCTCACTCTACCTACGATGACTCTGTCTGACTGCCCCGCCTTTCCATAATTAGTCGTTTCTTCAAAGTTTCACGGGTTCACAGACTCCTAGGTTCACAAAAGTATCAAAGCATTTTTCACTCCCCTCCATCCCCACCACCTTCGCCCCTTCCCAATGCACATTAATTATGCTTTTACTAGTGACAGCTCACCACAGATGTTCGAAAAGATTGGCATTAATAAGCGGAAAACTTGAGGACATCTCTCATTAAAATGCATTGATGGAAGAATATTATGGAATCTGATTAGTCTCTTTTTGTCAATCTTGAATTGGCAAAAAAATGTTGGTTATTTTAGTTTTTTTAAGGCATCATCGTAGCAAGAATGCAACATTGTGCTAGCCCACTGTCATCTACAAAGGTGTTGACATGATGCCCCTCTTTAGTATTGTGCATATATTATAGCCTGGCATATTTGAGAGTATGCTTGCATATAAAAATGTTGATCCACCCTTCAAATTTGAACATGGTTTGCATTTGGGCCACAAAAAATACTAATAAAATAAAATAATATGAACAGTGTTTAAGTAAATATAAACAAATTATCTTCTAACTTGAACCTGATTTTGTCGAGGTCCAAGTATATTACATAGTTGACAATGTTATTCCCATAGTTAATGTTTATGGCCGCCAATTCCTGGATTGGCGTTATCAAACCCTCATGCCCCATGTTCCGTGATATACATCTTGCACCCAAAACTTTCGTTATCTACAATGCAACCCCGGACTCCTCGAACTCGCAAACTTCACTCTACCTATGATGAGTCTGTCAACGTCTGTCTGACCGCCCCGCCTTTTCATACTTAGTCAATTTCCCTTCCACCTTCACACACTTTCCCAATGCAAATTGATTAAGCTTTTATTAGTGACAATTCACCACACAGGTTTGAAAATATTGGCATTAATGAGCGAAAAGCTCGAGGACATATCCCATTAAAATGCATTAAACAAAGATTTACTAGAGATTATATTACCATCCTCCCGTGTTCATTCTAAATACTATCACACAATTAATGTCACGTGTAGAAATATAAAAAAATATTCATCAAAACATTATCTTTTCACATAGGCACCCCACGTGCACCCCAGTCGCCTAAAGTAAGCGATATTTGGATCCATCAAATAAACCTCCTTATTATCGAATTGACAGAGGTCAATATTATGACATCTGATTTTTTATTTTTTTTTGTGGATCTTGAGCTCGGAAAAATTGTTATTTACTTTACTTTTTTAAGCCATTATACCCTGCCTTCCCATACTTAGTCAATTCTTCACCTCCTGTTGTCATAGCTTCACGAGTTCCCGGGTTCCCAGGTTCACCAAAGTTTTGAAGCAGTTTTCACTTTTTTCCATCCCTGCCACCTTCACACGCTTCCCAATGCACATTAATTATGCCTTTATTAGTGACAAATCACTAGAGACATCGAAAAGATTGCCATTAATAGGCGAAAAGGTTGAGGACATCTCCCATTAAAACGCATTGAACCAAGATTTACGGGAGATTATATTATCATGCTCCAATGTTCATTTTAAATACTATCAAGAGCAAAGGAACATTCTCATCACCTTATGGCTGCAGCTCGACAACATTTTTGTGGAGATACCCTAAATATTTTCGGGCGCAAGGACCAGAGTTTTCAGTGGTCCAGAGCTTATGACTACTACTTGTCCCCTTCTGCCCAGAAGGAAGTTATCTAGACATCTCGAATTGCACGAGCAAGTTGTGTCCCTGAATTTTTTGACTGTAAGGAGTTGGTCACCTGCTATGCCGAAAACTATATTTCGAACCAGCGGATTATCCAGTTGCGGAACCATTCCTGAGTCTCCCTATCACCTCAATTATTTCGAAGGATGTTAAGACTTCATGAACCAACGCCTACTTTCAAGGGTGAGAACTTCAGAGAGTTCTTAAAGAAGCATGATAATGAATTGGACCTCTTACTGAATTTCTTAGAGAACCCAGCAGTCAATCTCAGGGACATGACCAGATTACAAGTTAGTGCATTTAAAAACCCTTTCTGGGAAATTGCATGGCTTTTCACGAGGATAACAGGATAAGAAAGTATAGCCAGCATCTCTCGGATGATTCTGTATATTTTATATTTTACGATGAAGGAACAAGCCATCTTCCATTGGGGAAAGTTGATTTCCATTGAAATCTCTTCCCAGTTATTGCAATACATAAGGCAGAAGAAATTATTTATATCATCTTCTTTAATTTTTGCGGTGGTGAATTGATGTCCATTCCCTAGACTATCTATGTGTAAGAAGGTAAACTGCGAATTTGACCCAGTAACCTTCTCGTACCAGATATTATGGAGACATGACGCCTCCCAACATTTTTATGAAGACTTTAATGATTTTTTTTTAGTTTTTAAATCATTGATATTTGGAAATTATTTTCCCCAGTTGTATGACCAGGCGACCAAGTTCCTGGATAGGAAGGGCACACTAGAAGAAATGGAGAACTATAATGTTATAAGGATTTTTGGGTCTAAACAAAATCCTTGCTTCCTTCCATGTCATATATCTGGTACAATGTTTTTTCCTGGAATAGAAAGGCAGTACACCTATTGGTTGCATTTTTTCCATGAAAAAAGAAAAATTCGATTCATCTCTCTGCCTTGGAAAGTCGGGGATTTCATGGTCAGGAATATGAACAAGATTGATGGTTTCATGGGCCACTTCCACAGCTTCAATTTGAAATGTGTTGAAAAAGTAAAAGGGTTCGACCCTGATGGTATTTTTGTAGAACACCTATTGGCTATCGGTTTCAACAGTTCTTTCACTGAAACTATCTTGAATGAAGATGAAGATAATGCCTCAGAAATTCCTGGTCGTGACATCGGCAACCTCGAGACAATACTCAACACCAATGATTCATACAAGCAGAAACGAAAAGGCCCGAATGAAAAAAGTGCCCAATCCCCGACCACCACACCAAAGACTACAGCATCTCGGAGCAGTACTCAAACGGCCTACCCAAGAAAGAAAGTCACACACAGTTCTTCAGGTGGAGGAGGAGATAAGAACCCTCCCTCCGACAAAATTGAAAGTTCTCACAAACTTCCCATGAGCAAAGAATGGAAAACAATAGTGCAAGAACAGGAGGGACCAAGGGGAGAAATTGATATCCACGATCTCTCCCTCGAAGATATGGAACTAGAATTGACATTGACAAAATGTTCCCCAACGACGACCAGCTAGAGAGCACTGCTCTGCATAATCCTAAGATGGAAATAATTGGGACCAATACCTTGGACGAAGAAGAGTCTTTCGCATTTCAGAGCATTGTTTTTGGCAGTGAATCCAAAAAATTGGTTATTGAAAAGAGAGATGTAAAGAATAAGAAAGGGAAATCTCGTTCAGAGATCAACCTACGGAACATGCACCCTTCCCAGATCTCCTAGATACATCGAGCAACTGTACATGCTCTAGACAACTCTATTAGCAACCTTGAAGTGGAAAATGTCATGTTAAAGGAGCGAATCAAAGAATTGGAGGGAGCTCTAATGCCTTTTCCACTGTTTGCTACTCCTTTTCCCACCGCACCTGTGGCAAAGTTAAAAGGATCAGCAAGCCTTCTCACATCAGCCCGAGGCTATGTGGAAAAGAATATAAAGAGAAGAATGGAATTAATAACAGAAGCTCGGGAGATTTCAAAGAGTATGGTCTCTTTTGGAATAAGAGCTCATGCTTTTCATGAGTATCTGCAAGCAGATATCGAGAACGAGCAAGGTTACTACCTCGATGCAGTTGTACCATTTGGTGTTAAATTTGCTGGTATGACAGAATTCAGAAGAATACAAGAGGATCTCCCTTCCCCGGATCGAATAGACCAACTAAACGCATGCTGGAAAGAAAAGGTAAAAAATTTGAATGGTATCATTTAAGCATGTAGCCAGGCCATATCTAGAAGAGACAAACTATTCAATAAGCTAATTGAGATAGATCTAGCTGGAAGCACCAATGAAGTCCAAGACCCGAAATTGATATTCAACTCATTTGTTTTTAACCAAGAAAGAATTTGATGATCAAGTTCATATCTATAAAAGACTACCATTTGAAAATTTCTATGGCATTCTTGAATATGGTGAAGATGACGTGAAAAACTGGCTAGTCGGTTATTCGATTAGAAACCAAGATATTCAAGAAGCATTGCATAACCTCTCTATTTATCTAAGGGACTTGGAAAGTGAATTCTTCAATATAAAAATACAACATAAAATCAACATGGCGCCCATGAGGAGCTACATCGAAGAGTGGTTCAAAAAGGTTGTCGACCAGATTACCAATGAGGGGCAAAGGACGCTTCACACGGTTCCCATAACCGTCGAGGAAAGCCATAAAAGGACATCAGTGAGAAAATGACAAGGCATGGGACACCATCATAATAAGTTGATACTGATCACATTCTTCTGTCTTTGTCGATGTCTTCATCTAGTTACTCCAACAAAGCTTTAACTGAGGATTGGCAATTTTCTCTTTCTTCTTGTCAGGTCTTGTTGTTTTCCATCATTGACTTTCTTGTTTCTACAAACTTGATTCTTGTACATCTTTGCCTTGTATTTCGCAGGAGCCCCAATCCGAGTCATTATGGAAAACGCATTTATATTTCACAGAATATGTACTGAACTATATATTTTTTTACAAATTCCAAGACAGTTATTTTGGGAAATATTCTCAAATGTATTTTGTAACCCAATTTATCTAGATATAAATATTTGAGGTTGTTCTATGCTGATATTAAATGTTTAGTGTTGTTTTTTGAATTTTGTATTTCTTTTTAAAATTAACTCATTTCCCTGTACATGTTGGGGTCATGTTCCTGTTTAATATTGTAGCTTCCTATATTTTAGAATATGCTTCCATATACAAAATGTTAAGTCATATATTTTTTGTCTATTTCTTATGGGTTTGAGAAAAATTTGGGAGACGAAAACACCCTTCAAATTAGAACATGGTTTGCATTTGGACCACAAATAATATATTAAGATACATTAATATGAATACATTTTAAATAAATATAAACAAAATCTCTTTAAACTTGAACCTAACTTTCTTGAGCTCTTGGATTGGTCGCGGGTTCCCCTTTTAGTGGACTGCTAGATCCTCATCTCCATCTATATCTTCGCATCATGAGCCCGACCGACCGTCGTCCCTTTCAACACTTAGCCAATTATCTCACCGCGGGGTCCCGACTTAGCGCTATCGAATTCTTATGCCCCGTGTTCCATGATATACATCTTACACCCAACACTTCCGTGATATACATTTTGCACCCAACACTTCCGTGATATACATTTTGCACCCAACACTTTTGTGATTTACAATTCGACCACGGACTCCTGGAACTCGCAAACTTCACTATACCCGAGTTCACAAAAGTTTCAAAACATTTATTGCTCTCTTCAATCCCCACCACATTCTCTCCCTCCCAATGCACATTCATTATGCTTTTACTAGTGAAAACTTAGCACACAAGTTTGCTTATTGGCATTAATAAGAAAAAAAATGCATTCAACCGCGATTTATAGGAGTTCGACTGACCATCGTTGCTTTTCATACCTAGCCAACGTCGGTCCCCGGGTTGGCGCTATTATAAATATTGCACCCGAAACTTTCGTCATCTACAATTTCGTGATATACATCTTGCATCGAAAATTTCCGTGGTCTACAATTCCTCCACAAATTGGAACATGGTTTACATTTGGACCACAAATAATCTATTAAGATACATTAATATGAATACCTTTTAAATAAATATAAACAAAATATCTTTAAACTTGAACCTGACTTTCTCGACTCCTAGATTGGTCGCGGGTTCCCGTGTTAGCCGACTGCCAGATCCTCATCTCCATCTATATCGTCACATCATGAGCCCGACCGACTGCCGTCCCTTTCAACGCTTAGCCAATTATCTCACCACAGGGTCCCAACTTAGCGCTATCGAATTCTTATGCCCCGTGTTCCGTGGTATACATCTTGCACACAACGCTTCCATGATATACATTTTGCACCCAACACTTCCATGATTTACAATTCGACCCCAGACTCCTGGAACTCATAAGCTTCACTATACCTGGGTTCACAAAAGTTTCAAACCATTTATCGCTCTCTTCAATCCCCGCCACATTCTCGCCCTTCCCAATGCACATTCATTATGCTTTTACTAGCGACAACTCAACACACAGGTTCGTGTATTGGCATTAATAAGCAAAAAACGCATTCAACCGCGATTTACAAGAGTCCGACCGACCATCGTTGTTTTTCATACCTAGCCAATTCTATGGTTGTCGGTTCCTGGGTTGGCACAGCCGAGCTCTCATTCGTCGTGTTCCGTGCTATACATCTTGCACCCAAAACTTCTGTGATCTACAATTCCATACTTAGCCAAGTTTATGGCTGCAACCTTCACTATACCCGGGTTCACAAAAGTTTCAAACCATTTATTACTCTCTTCAATCCCTGCCACATTCCCGTCCTTCCCAATGTACATTTATTATGATTTTACTAGCGACAATTCAGCACATAGGTTCTCTTATTGGTGTTAATAAGCAAAAAACGCATTCAACCACGATTTACCATCGTTGCTTTTCATACCTAGCCAATTCTATGGCCGTCAGTTCCCGGGTTGGCATAACCGAACTCTCATTCCCCGTGTTCCATGATATACATATTGCACCCAAAACTTCGGTGATCTACAATTCCATACTTAGCTAACTTTATGGTCGTCGATCCCCGGGTTGGTGCTATTATAAATCTTGCACCCAAAACTTTTGTCATCTACAATTATGTGATGTACATCTTGCACCGAAAACTTCTGTGGTCTACTATTCCTCCAGCTCACAAGCTTCACTCTACCCGGGTTCACAAATGTTTCAAATCATTTATCGCTCCCTTCCATCCTTGCTACCTCCATGCCCTTCCCAATGCACATTGATTATGCTTTTACTAGTGACAACTCAACACACATGTTCAAAACAATTGGCACTAATAAACAAAAACCTTAAGGACGGGAGTCTGATCGACCGCCCTTCCTTCCCATACTTAGCCAATTTTATGGGCCCGGGTTCCCAGCTTGGTGCTATCGAACTCTCATTCCCCGTGTTTCGTGATATACATCTTGCACCCAAAACTTTTGTGCTCTACAATTCCACCCCGCACTCGAACTCGCAAGCTTCACTCTACCGGGGTTCACAAAAAGTTTCAAAGCATTTATCGCTCCCTTCCATCCTTTCCACCTTCGCGCCCTTTCCAATGCACATTAGTTATGTTTTGCTTAGTGACAACTCACCACACAAGTTCGAAAGGATTGGCATTAGTAAGCGAAAACCTCCAGGACATGTCACATTAAAACGCATTAAACTGCGATTTACGTGAAAACATCCAGGACATCTCCCATTAATATGCATTAAACCGTGATTTACGGGAGTCTTTCAAGCTTATTGAACTCTCATTCCCCTTGTTCCGTGATAAACATCTTGCACCCAAAACTTTCATGACCTACAATTCCACCCCGCACTCCTCAAACTCGCAAGCTTTAAAAGTTTCAAACCATTTATCGCTCACTTCCATCTCTGCCACCTTCGCACCCTTCCCAATGCAGATTAATGATGCTTTGATTACTGATTAATAAGCGAATACCCCAAGAACATCTCCCATTAAAATGCATTAAACCGTGATTTACGTCAGATTATATTATCAGATATCTTCTTCATATGTTACGTTTCATATTACTTGATGGGAAGATTCAATTTCATACTAATTACTTTCTTCGTGCCATCTATTCCTGGGTAGATTCTTTTTCAATAAATGTACAGTAAGATGTAAGTTATATCTTAAATTATTTTTCAATGTAATTTCAATATACCTTTTAATATTTACAATTTTCTTATCATTTCATTTCTAAAAAATAATTGAACATAACTTTTTAATATTTTTTAAACATCTATTCTAATTACCCTTTACTTACCATGTTGTTAATTTATGTTTTTTTAACAATATTCCTCGACTCTCCCCATTTTCCAAAAATCATCATCATGAATAATTATAAGCTGCCAACTATCATCCCCATTCACAAATCTACTTGGCAGGGACTAAGCTGCCACACAACACTTGTTTGAAGAAGGGAAGAATGATGCTCTACATTGATGGCTATTCTCCCACTCTACAACATGAAAGAAAAATTATAGCTTTTTAGCATTGTTGAGGTACTTTATAATGATATATACACAATTTTCATTCTACTTGATTTACAATTTTTTATAAATTTTATTTATATGAAAAATAGTTCTTATTAATTGGAAATCTAATAATCAAGAATATTATATGTTTTTGTGTCAACATTGCATTAAATGACAAGTTGTTATTAAAGGACACTATTCTTCCAAGAACTACCATGGAAGTACAAACCATAATCAAGGATTTATGGTTGTTATATGATTCCATTCATTATGCCTATATATATAGTAAATATGAAGAAGATAAAAAGTGTTCACAATGTCAAGAAGCTTGTTTATGCAATGATGCCATTAGAAAAGAAAAACACCAAATAAATTGTTGCGTCGCATGTTGATAATCCCTAGGTTAATTCAACTATTCCAATGTAATTCATTGGCACACTTAATGGAATTCCATGCATTCAATAGAAGTAGTGATAGAATGATAAGACTCCCAGCATGTTCAATGGAAATGAAACACATAGAAGCTAGTTGGCTAGAAAAAATTATTGATGAGAAGCAAAGCATAAGATTTGGTCTTGCAATGGACAAGGTTAATGCCTATTAATCTAGAATGGATCATTATATGATTTGACATCTATTTTGGCACTTTATGGGTGGAAAAATTGGAGCTATTGGCTTGTAGGTCCAATTTTATGGACTTGTCCCACTTTGGTGGTTTGGAGTCCAAAACCTCTTAGAGCTCGTTTAAGGCCTTAAATGACCATTTTTGGGGTCAAAACTTTGTGATCCCAGCTCAAGCCTCTCAATGTTGTTCTACACTTAGAGAGATTTCCAATAGTGTGAAGATCACCTCAATCAAAGTTTGTAAGTGGAAGTTATTCCTCTTGCAAGTTGATCTATCATGTTGACCACCATGGTATTAAGAGGATGCCATGTTAGCTTCCATTACTCACACATGTGGAGCTAGTCATGTGTGGACTTTCAAGAAGATTCTAGAGGGTCCAAAACCCTAACATTAATTAGGGATTGAGAAATGAAAAAATAGTAACCCTAACAATAGACAATTATCAATCTATGTTAAATATTGGGATGCTAGTAAATGAAGGGTTCTATTCTTATTATATTGAGTAGTGGTCCATAGGAGAGAAGAGTATTGAGAGTGGGATATTGAAGCAAAACAAATGATGTAGAAGATCATGTAGCATCCACATTGGCCAATGTGTACATGGCACTCCATAGTGAGTGCCCCCTTCTTTGCATTTGCATTTCATAACTGAAAGAAAAGAGCAAAGCATAGACCTCACCTTCTAGCTAGGTTTTTCACATATTGAGTTTTCCTAGGGTACATATTGTGTTCACTGTGTGGATGGTGTGTTATTTGTTTGTCTCTTTAATTTCAATTTTAGTGTATTTAGTATTTCATGCATTAAGCTAGTAACATTGAATCTGGAATCTAAGTAAAACACAATATAATAAGAGATTTCATAATATTGTAAAATTTGTTGTGACGAACTATTCTAATGAAGTATCCATGACAATATATGGATCACATTCTCCCAACGATCTAGTGTATGGAACACATGAGCTATGGTTATGTTCAACCACAATATTCCACCTAGATGTCAATTAAGAAGGAGCGCCTAATATTGGTTTTACTAGTACCTAGAAAGCATCAAGTGAATAAAATGGATACATAATTGGTACCTCTGATAGATGAATAACAACATTTATGGAATGAGATTAAAATGTATAATGTTTCTAGGTCATTAAATTCAAATGATCGTGTATTCGTACTATGGGATATTATGTTGGTTCACTCATAATTTTCTAGGATTTACAATGTGCTCTAGTAAGAATAATGATTTTAGGAAAGTTGTATAAAGAAAAGCACTAAATTTTTAGTATAGATGAATTATTAATTTCTCAATGGATATTATTATTCTTTACATGATTATTGTCTAATTATTCTAATAAGAATAAATTATTTGCATAATTTTATATGTAGAGCTCAAGACAAAGGGTTAGTAATAAAGTTGTACAATGTGTTGTCCTAATCTGCTTATTGAATAGCCTCTGTGAAACCCTAGGGAAAGTCATTCATGTCTGCTAAGTGAAATGGATGAAAGCTCCAGGGGGGGTCACAACCCCCTCCTGATGTTGAAGGTCTAGCCTTTCAAGCCATGGTATCCACTTATGCAAGAACCTCCAAATATTAACTAGCTATATTTGTGAAAAGGTTGGAGAAAATTCCAAAAGCAAAGTTACCCCCTACTTCATCCATGTGCAAATCCCTAGCCTTTGCAAATCGTGGCTTAGTTGGGAAGTTCACTTGGATTTGGCCTTCTCCCAGAACTATGGCATCCTGGTTGCATAAAATCTGGAAGCCTCATATCAAAGGACAATTGCATCACTTGTTTTGTGGTAGGGGATTCTACACCTTCCTTTTTTAATTCAAGGAAGATTGGTATCTAGTCTTTCGAAGTGGGTCATATTTTCTTGGAACTAGAGGAATGTATTTGAATCAATGTCTCCATATTTAAACCCTAAGAATGAAATTCCCTATGTTGTTCTTGTTTGGATAAGACTTACTTACCTTCCTATGCACTATTAGAGTGATGATGCTCTTAGATGCATCGGTAATACTCTTGGACAATATATAGATCGGGTCGAACCCAAGGAGAATTTGTTTTCTTGTGCCAAGATTTGTGTTGAGGTTGATCTTGAGAAAGGTTTTCTGGAAGCAGTCCTTATTACCCTGGATAACTAGTAGCATATTCAACAACATGATTATTTGTAGTTGTCTTTCAAGTGTAATTTTTGCCATGAATATGGTCACTTTGCCAAAGACTGCAAAAAGGAGACTCCTAAACAAACCCAAGTTTTGGAAAAAGAAGAGAAATGGAAAATTGTAAGCTGGAAGCCAGGATCCAATGTCAATATAGGGGCTCAATATCAAGTTGTTTCTAGTAAAACCCCAAATTCCTCTGGTTTTAAAAACCCTTAGGATTAAAATTTCTCCAAGGGTTCTTCATCTCGTCTAGAGAAACGACATGCAACCAAAGGAAATGATAGAAGAAACTAGCCAAGTTCAAACATATTTGAATTTCTATCTCAAGAAGATTTGAGTCCATCACCTAAGCCCCAAGACATAGGTGGTCTGGATCCATTGGGAAAAAATTTGGAGAGACACATTTAGTCTAGAACCAAGAAGAGATTTAATCAGGTCGTGTAGATTCAATAATTCATTCTCAAGAGGAACTGGAAGATTTGAATAAAGAGCAAAATGAGACTTGTGGAGAAGAGGTCTCTTAGGCCATGGCAGCAATAGAATCTCAAGCGGGCGTGGAATAAGTAGAAAATTACACAAATGTAGAGATATCCTTCTCTTACCCTGAGGCTAAAGGTCCAAAGGCCCTTAATCCCATTGTGGAAGAGATCACCAAAGGGGATTCATAAGAGAGAATTCATCATTGATTAGGAAGAAAGTTGCATAAGACTCTTAGAGAAGAACAAGCAAATAAAAAAATTATGATGGATTCACAATTGACGTTAGAGAAATGTATAGAAACTACTAGTAAATCCACAAAATCCCCTGGGAATAGTGTGCCTCCTAGAGGAGGGAGTGTCAAACATCAAACTAAATAATGATTTTAGTCTTGTGGAACTGCAGAGGGTTAGGCAATAGTTTAAAGCAACTACAATTAAGGAACTAATCAAATATGAGAAACCTCCAATTCTATTGCTCCAGGAGACTAAAAAGAGCTCATTTGAAGCAATTAAAACTGGAAAGCAACAATGGAGGAAAAGTGAAGGGATAGTTGAGTATTCTAGAGGAGCATATGGGGGCTTATGTACCCTTTGGAACAATTAGGCGGTAAGTTTGGAATTCTCTTTCTAGACTCATAATTAGATATTTACCAACTTCAAAAATATCCAAACATGCAACTTATTCAACATTTTCAATTTGTACATGCCAATGATTTATGTTGAGAAATGTAACTACTAGAGATCTCTATTAGCTCTTAAAAATTCAGAATTTGTTACTAATAGTATCATAGTAGGAGATTCCAATGTTCATTTGCACAATTCTGAGAAAAGAGGGGGAAGTATTATAATAGATGCTTTTAGGGAGAAATTGGAAGATCTGATAAGTGAATCGGACTTAATAGATATCAAACCCATTAAAGGGAAATATACATGGAAAAACAAATGATCTAGCCCAAGTCATATTGTTGTCAAGATTAATAGATTTCTTGTTCACAGTGATCTCCTCTTGCAATAATTTTCTTTTAAATCCAAAATTCTCATATCATAAGCCCACTTGCTTATATTTTCATCATTCTCTGGACTATGGTTTGTTTCCCTTCTGATTTCATCCACTCTTTCTCCATCACCAAGAAGCAATAGATCATGTGCCCTTATCTTAGTACAGTAGGATTCCAAGTAGCCCAGTGTAGATATGGGAGCAAAAAAAGTAAATTAGTTGAAAATGCCCTCAAAGAATGGGGAAAGGTGTCTTGTACCTCACCATCTATGGAGAAATAGAAAATCAGATCAAAGTTAGTAGAAATGCAATCAAATATATATTGGTTGTGGATCCTAATTATCTTCCTGATTCGGAGGTCTTGTGTCACATACCCACTACGCAAATCAAACTTTTTCGTTGATTTCTCAATAATCAGAATCCCCGAAGTCCTACGGGGCTTAGCACAGGCTAGCTCTTTCCTTCTTTTTTTTCCACCTCCATGTGGTTGTAGTTCACGACTATGGGCTGAATCAGCATAGCGTCTTTTCGCACTTCGTGACTCAGTGCTACTGGAGCGTCGAGTCGCTCGACTCTGCAAACCCCGAAGCTTGAAACAACGAAACGTCGAACCCTGACGGGGCTACCGAGGGGCAAGTTTCTCTCTTGGGGGCTTATCTACGTGACCCTATATGGTGTCCACGCACTTAAGCTAGCCAAGAGCTTATCGGCTTTTCGCGATTCAGGGAATCGTAATACACGACTTCTACCTTCCCCCATAAAAATTCCCAAAACTTCCGAGGTCTCCAAAGTTTCCCTTCAAAGGGAGATCGATGGCCGTAAGCATCCCCTGATCCAACGGCATGGATCCTTTCGGGGTTTCGGTACTCGGGAATTCGAAGTGCAACGACTCCAAAACTCTTCGTCATTCAAATCTCCAACTTCAGATATGGAAAGTCGTGTAAGAGATCGACGGCTCTTAGGAGCGTGGATCCAATGGCCCATGGGATTTCGGGTATCAGGATTTCGTGACTTGCGAAGGCAAGTTTTCTTTGCCCTTTTGTTTTCCGGGTGCCGAAACGCCGAAGTGCTTACCAGCGGCCACATGTGCTATATATATGGACGGTCCAGGCACTTCCATGGACCATGGGGTCTATGGTCCCGATTCCTTCATCTCTTGCAAGGGAAAGGAAGGGGTCGTGGCATTAATGTCTGCGTCTCTTTCTTAAATCAAACGGTCATTACAGACCCTGGGATCCTCCGAAGGGATCCTGCTCATACATTGCTTGCAAAGGCGGAGAGGGGTCGAGGAATTATCATCCACATGTCCTCCCTCAGATGAACGGTCCTCGTTGTTTCGTGATTTCGCGACTTGCGACTCCCTGTGACGCAAATCCTTTGTGAACTCGAATCCCCGGTATCCAAAATACTGATGGATTCTCGATCTTCGCCACGTGTCCTTCACAGATGGATGGTCTAGATCTATATCAGGATTTTCACCAAGGAGTGTCCCGATCTCTTTTCATCAGGACTCTCGAAACCCCGAACTCCGAATCCCCCATATCGACTCCTCTCTCGGGACTTTCGCCTGTTGGGTATGTGTTATATTCTTTGCATGACGACATATTTCCGGGACCACATGATATTAGGTGGTTTTTCGGCACATGGTTTTTTAGATATTATTTTTGGGATTAACTGCGTAGTGTAAGTCATTAATCTATGACCCATATTCTTCACCCCTGTGAGCATCACCCGATGCAATGAGTGCTAAGTGGACTATTCAAATCATGAGAATTATTGGTCAGTTGAGACTAATACTCATGAATATGGGTCATAGATTAATGACTTACACTACGCAGTTAATCCCAA